>JAQQSW010000093.1:24691-57421 GCA_028646575.1 Pseudocheirus occidentalis
ACATACACATACACATACACATACACATATACATATACATATATGACAAGAACAATATGAACTAATGGAAAGTAAAGTGAGAAGAACTGGGAGATTATTGTATGCAATAACAGCAATGTTGTCATGCTGAACAATTGTGAAAAATTTGACTACGCTGATAATTATAATGATCTAAGACAATTCCAACAGATTCATGATGAAAAATGCTTTCCAGCTCCAAAGAGAGAATTGATGAACTCTGAGCACACACTGAAGTATAATTTCTCACTATATTTATTCATTCATTCATTTATCTATTTGTTTAATTATTCATTTATTGCTTTTTTCATATGGCTAATATGGAACTATTTTGCCGATTAGACATGTAAAATTGATTTTATTTTGCTTCTCAATGTGTAAGAAAAGGGTGAGAGAAATTGGAACTCAAATTTTAAAAAGAAAAGAGTGTTAAAAATAAATATTTAATGAACTTTTTAAAAAAGGAATTACAAAAATCCAGGTAAAAGATAGTGTCTTCAATAGAAATAGGAAAGTTTAGAGAATAGTGGTTTTGGAGAAGTTTTGTTTTGACATGTTGAATTAGAGATGTCATTTGGTTTGTGTCTCCAGCTGTACTCACCTTTTGCCTCTGGCTCCAAAAAGTCAGGAACTTCTGGGCTATTCTTGACTTCTAAGCAAATCACAGTGGGCATTAGGAAGAAAATAAAATGATCTTATAATTGACAGTTGTTACAGGGACTGTGGGTTTTGAAGTTGCATTTTTACTTTCTTTAGGTTTTGGATAATGATATTTGAAAATAAATGCACTCTAAACAGAAGTAACAAACAAGGACTACCCAGTTTCCTCCCTCTACTTCCACAGATCCACTGAACATACTAATCATAGAATTAAGTCAAAATCCAGAGTAATTTCAGAGAAGAGATTTCACTGGTAGATGAGTCTTCCCATAAGTTTTCTTCCTTGACAATTGAATCACCCAAATTATCTACTTTCTTAATTGAGTTTTGTGACAGGAAATGTGCTATCAACTCAAATTGTTAAACCTGTTTCAGTATTTCTTTGAGGTCTTGTTTGAAGCCTATGTCTTAATTAAACAAAACAAATCATATGTTCATATGATAAGGTATCTATGTGTGTTGGGGGATCGTGGGAGTAGTAATTTTGCTGTAGTGTAGATGGTCCACTGGGAACCATGATTGGGAAGCCAGTCATGGGAAAGAGTGAAAAATTATGGCTAGTTAAAAATACCTTTGACATTAAGGAAAGTGGAAAGGTGAGAACACCACGACAGTTTTTTTTTCTTTAGTCTCCTCACTTACCTTTCCCTTTTTTACCTTCTTCACCATGTTTATTACCATTTATCCTTGTCTTATCTCTGCCCCACCTTTGTCCCTTCTTCCTTTCCTGTCTTCTATTCTCTTTCCCTCTGTCCCTGCCCTTTTCCTTCTCAATACATTGATTTTCAAGCTGAAATCACATTTGGGCTTTAAATATTTTATTGCTTAAATGTACAAGTAGGGAACAAATGATAGAGTGATAAAAAAAATAGGAGAGCATAACAACAATAAGAGGAGCTAGAATTTGTATAATGCTTTAAGATTTGCAAAGCCTTTTATATATGCTAGTTCATTTGATTCTCACAACTTTCTGAGGTAGAAACTATAATAATCTGCATTTTACATATGAGAACACTGAGGCTGAGAGAGTTTAAGTGACTTGTTCAGGGTCACAAAACTAGTAAGGTAGGATTCAAATTCAAATTAATACATGGCACTACACAGCTCACTCTGAGAAGAAAGAGAGAAATAATGAAAGTATGGTAGGGCTCAATAAAGACAGAATGCATGGTTGAAATAGAACCTTAAAGCATACTTCCTGTCCTATTCAGAGCAAATACTACTATTTGGCAATATGGTGTGTTTTGAAACTCTCTGGATGAGAGACAAAGATCAAAATGATATGCACTCCTCTTCAAATCTCAGGATTACATTTTATCATAAAGTATTATATTTGAAATGTTAATATAATTGAATGCTTCTTTTGGCAAGAAATCAGGTCAAATTTCCCCCATATCAAGTTGGAAGAACACAAATGACTTTTTGATTCAAGTCTGACATTCATGATCTTTTGGATTTTTATCCCCCAAAGGGACAAAGACTCTTCATAGACATGCATAGAAATAACTTCGCCCATCTCAGAGTTGAAGCCCCTCTGGGAAAGAAACCAACAACTTTTTAACAATGTATAACACCTTATGACATTCTAGGTTATGTTTCTAAAGAAAAATTTTGAATCATCACTCTATTACACTGTCTCCTCTAACCTCACTCTCATCAAACTCTACATTCAGTCTTCAACACAGAAATTTTTATTCCTCAAACATAACTTCTAATCAACAAGGTGCCTCACCTCTTTGCCCTTCTGCCAGATGTCAGAATCTTCACTGATCCATGTTTTGAAAGTACCTCCAGCTGACTTTGAATTGTATATTGTGAAGTATACCAAAAAAAGGACTGGACTTGAATACGTTTACTCTACCCTTGGTTCTAGAACTTCTGCAAGTGCTTTGAACTCTGCCTCAATTCTATTAGGACTGATAAATTTACAACTTTCATTCTGCCATTTATTGCAATGTACTCATATTATAAATGTGTAAACATGACTATCCATTTGGATAAACACATAAGATATATTTGATAGATTCCAAGGTCTCCATTCATTCATGAATCTTATTTCAAGAAAAAGTGGTTTCATTTTAAAAAGAAAGAAAGAATGAAAAGTTTATCATGAGTTAACAAGTCACACAAAAGATGGCAAAGCCATTTGAAAATCTTTAAGTAGACTTCTGAGGGTGAAGGCAAAAAGGCCAAGTAGAGAAATTACTATGCTGAGTTCTCCCAACATTCCCTCTAAATAACTTTAAAATAATGCTTAATTTTCTTGTTCAGATCCCATCCAGGTGGGGAAGCCACTGTACTCTACTCAGGTTTGTGTGGGAATAAATTGAATAGATTGCCCAAAGCTAGGGTTAACTTCAGTAGTAAATGACATAATCAAAGTTCAGAACCAGCACCTCATTGTAATAAGCATTCATTCAATAATGGTTAACCAATCAGAATTCATTACCACCTCAGGAACAACCCATCTTCCAAAGAGCATATAAGCCATGACCCTACTGCCATGATTGTCTTTAGTCTAACAGAGAGAGATGGTCAAATGACCATCCTTTAATTAATAACCATGCTGGCATGTTTCATAAAATTATTAAATTACGCAGAAATTATGTCTCTCAAAATTTTGTGAGCATAAAAGGAAAATTTAGATAAAGAAATAAAAGAAAATTATGAAAAAAAAGAATTAACAATTGGTAAAAAAAAAAGGCACAAGAAATACTGAAGAGAATACCACCATGAAAATAAAAGTGACCAAAGGTAAAAAGAGGTACCAAATCATTAATGAAAATAACTCCTAAAAAATAAACAAAATGGAAAAATAGAAACAAAAAATTATTGAACAAAATAATTCCTTAAAAACTAGAATGGAAAAACTGGAAGTAAATGCCTTAATGAGACATCAGGAAATAATAAAATTAAGCCAAAAGAATGAAACACACACACACACACACACACACACACACACACACAAGAAAATGTGAAATATCTCAACAGAAAAACAATTGACCTGGAAAACAGATAAAGAAGAGATAATTTAGGGATACTTGAACTACCTGAAAGCTATGTTCATAAAAAGAGCATAGACAAAATATTTTGT
Organism: Pseudocheirus occidentalis; assembly: GCA_028646575.1. Lineage (NCBI taxonomy): Eukaryota > Metazoa > Chordata > Mammalia > Diprotodontia > Pseudocheiridae > Pseudocheirus > Pseudocheirus occidentalis. The sequence goes on from JAQQSW010000093.1 coordinate 28,464, forward strand.
GATATTATAAAGGAAAATTGCCCTAATATCCTAGAACCAGAGGCTAAAATAAACATCAAAAGCATTCCCTGGCAACCACTTGAAACAGATCTCAAAAAGAAAATTCCCAGGAATATAATAGTCAAGTTTCAGAGCTCCTAAGTCAAGAAGAAAATGTTTCAAGCAGCCAGTGTGAAATCATTCAAACACCATGAAGTCACAGTCAGGACCACACAAGATTTATCAGCAATCACATTAAAGGAGCAGAAGACTTGAAATATGATCATCTGAAAGGTAAATGAAGTGGGATTACAACAAAAAATAACATATACAACAAAACTGAGTATAATCCTTCAAGAAAAAAAATGGCTATTTTAAAAAGTAGAGGAATTTCAAGCATTCCTGATGAAAAGACCAGACCTGAATTAAAAATTTAACTTTCAAATGCAAGACTCAAGGGAAGCATTAAAAAGGTAAACATGAAAGGGAAATCATAAGAAATACAGTAAGGTTAAAATATTTACTTTTCTATATAGGAAATGATATATGTAGCCTCTAAGAACTTTATCATTATTAAGGCAGTTAGAAGGATTCTAAATTGAAATTGGAAGCAAGAGTGAATAAATTATGTTGGGATAATGAAAAAAAAATAGGTGAGAAAGGAGAATGCCCTGGGAGGAGGGGAAAGGGAAAAGATGAATGGGTGAAATCATCTCTCATAAAAGAAACATGCAAGGAAGGAGAAAATGGTGGTTGTGAGCAGCAGGCAATACTTGAATCTCCTATATCTAAATTCAATCAAAGAGGCAAAGAAATACACACACACACACACACACACACACACACACACACACTGAATTGGTGATAGGAATCTACCCTACCCAACAGAGAAATAGAAGAAAAATTAAATAAGGGAAGGGAAAGTGTAAAAGTGGAGGGCAGATAAAAGAAGGTAATAGTCAGAAACAAAACAGATTTTAGAGGAGGGACAGGATAAAAAGAGAGAGGGGAAAGGAGAAACAGGAAGAAGTTGAAGGCAAATGTTCAGATAGACAGTAATCATTACTGTGAATGTGTATTAGATTAATTCACCTACCAAGGGAAAAATGAATTGAAGAATAGATTAGAAACCAGAATCCAATATGATGTGATTTACAAAAAAAAATGGATGCACAGAGCTAAAATGAGAGACTGGAACAGAATCTATCTATGCTATAGATAAAGTGCTGTTTTTTAAAAGGCTAAAGCAATCATGTTCTCAAATGAAACAACATCAAAAATAGACCTAATTAAAAAAGGAAGAGGGAAAGTACATCTTGGTTAAAAAAAAAGAACCATAGTCTATGAAATAATATTAATACTAACTATATATGCACCAAATGACACAACATTCAAATTCTTATAGGAAAATGAATTAAATGAATTGTAGAAGGAAATAAACAGTAAAATTACACTAGTGGGGGGCTTCAACTTTCCCCTCATGGAGCTATGTAAATTTAACCACAAAATAAATGAGAAATGAGATGAATAGACCATTAAAAAATGTTTTATATATATAAGAGACCTCTAAAGAAAACTGAATGGGAATAGAAAAGGAGTATACCTTTTTTCAGCTATACATGACACCTCACAAAAATTGGCCATACATAAAACCTCATAACAAAATATAGAAAAGCAGAAATATGAAATATGCTCTGTTCATTAATTCTATAAAAATCACATTTAATAAAGGACTGTGGAAGCACAGTTTAAAAATTAATCAAAAATTCAATAATTCAGTTTTAAAGAATGAATGGGTCAAAGTGCAAATCATAGAAACACTCAAAAAAGAATGTGAATTTTACAAAAAAATTATTTATGATAAAATTAAAAGTACATGGAACATATTACTTATCAAACATATGGGTAGGAGAAAAATTATGAATAAACCAGAATTAGAGAGCAAAGTTGAGTGTGAAAAGGATTGTTTTGATTTAATTAAATTAAAAAGGATTTGTACAAATAATTCAGTTGTAGCCAAGATCAGAAGGAAAGCAGAAAATTTGGTGGAAAATATATATAGTTTATCAGGGTAAGGTCTCATATCCAAAATATATGAAGAAATTTGTAAAATCTATAAGAATACAAGTCATTCCCCAATTAATAAATGGTGAAGGGATATAAACAGGCAGTTTTCCAATAAAGAAATCAAAACAATTTGCAGTAATATGAAAAAATGTTCTAAATCATTATTGATTAGAGAAATGCAAAGTTTAAAAGAAAAAGCCTTGAGATGCCATTTTACACTTATCAAATTGACTAAAATAATAGAAGGGGAGAAGGACAAATGTTGAAGGTGGTGTGGAAAAGTTAGCAAATTAATTCATTGTTGTAGGAATTGAGAACTGATTCAATCATTTTGTAGAGCAGTCTGGAATTACGACCAAAGCATTATTAAACTACCTATACCCTTTGACCCGGTGATGCCACCATTTAGTATTTTTCTCAAAGTAATTAGGGAAAAAGGAAAATAACTTATATTTTGTAAGATGTTCATAGAAGTTCATTTTGTCATGGCAAAAATCTAGAAATTTTAGGGATGCCTGTCAATCAGGGAATGACTGAACAAGTTGTGGCATATAATTGTGATAGAATACTACTGTGGTATAAGAAATAATGTGTTCAATGATTTTAGAAAAAAACATAGAAAGACTTGTATGAAATAATGCAAAGTGAAATGAGAGAAACCAAGGAAACATTGTATACAGTAACTACAGTATTAGCAACATTGTTTTAAGAATGCCTTTGAGTGAATGTTATTTTGATTATTGTAAATACCCAAATTTATTATAAAGAACATACGAAGAAACTATCTGCATCCAGAGAAAGAATTGATAAATAGAAGAAGGCATAGAACAATTTTACATACACACACACACACACACACACATACACACACCTATTCCTAATGGTAGCTATCTCTAGGGCAGGGAGAGGTGGAGGGGGAAAAGGGAAAAAATAAATTTATAAAAGAGAATATCAACAAAGAGATTACATTACAAAATGTGTTGCATGTAGCCAAACCTATATTTAGAGGATGCTTCTCTCTTTAAATGCACAAATCAATAAGAGAGAGAAAGAACAAATCGATTAATTAGGCATGTAACTGAAAGAAAACTAGAAAAAGAAAATAATTAAAAATCCCAATTAAACATCAAAATGGAAATCCCAAAAATAAAAGGAGAGATCAATAAAACTGAAAGCTAAAAATTTGAATTAATAAACTAAAAAATAAAATTGGTCTTATGAAAAAAGACAATAAAATAAATAAACTATTGGTTAATTGGATTTTTTTAAAAGAAGAAAACTGAATTACTGATTTTAAAGCTGAAAAGAATGACTGCTAATGAAGATGAAATTAAAAGCAAGTATTAGGAATTTTTAAAAAATCTGGAGGGCCAGATAGATTCACAAGTAAATCCTACCAAGCATTTAAAATACAATTACTCCCAATACTATCTAAATTTTGGGGGAAAAAAAGCAAAGAAAGAGTGCTATTAAATTCCTACCAAAGTATGATAGAAATATGGTGTTGTTACTTAAACCAAGAAGAAGAACGAGAAAAAGAAAATTATAATACTATTTCTCTAATGAATGTTGATGCAATAATTTTAAATAAAACACTAGCAAAGAGATTGCAACAATATATCACAATGATCATACACTACAACGAGGTGAGATTTATACCAGGAAAGCAAGGCTGGTTCAATATTAGGAATACTATTAGCATCATTGAGCATATCAATAGCAAAACCAACAGATATCATATGATTCTCTCAATAGACTCAGAAAAAGCTTTTGACAAATACAATACTCATTCCTATTAAAAACATTAGAGAACATAGGAACAAATGGAGTTTACCTTAAAATCATAAGTGATATTTATCTAAAACCAACAGCAAGCATTATCTCTAAAAGGGAAAAGCTAGAAGTCTTCCCAATAAAATCAAGGGTGATGCAAAGAGCTTTGTGCCAAGAGCTGGTGGTGACACCAGAGCTGGTAACATCTCCCAATTAGATTATAAACTCCTTGAGGAAAGGTCCCATGTCTTATTTAATTTTAATACTTTCCCCAGCATTTAGCACAGATCTAAGTGTTTAATAATGTTTGTTAAGCTTACACATACTAGGTAGTCATAGAATTGAAAAACGAAAAAGAAAAAATAAAGATTATGTAAGCTAGAGCCCTATTTCAGTAGCACATTGCTAGTGGTAAGTTGTTCATTCTTTTTCCTACTGATTTTTGTTTCACTTTCTATCACTCACATATTGGCTATCCATGATTCCTGTACCTCACTCCCTCCTTACTTCCACTTCCTAGCTCCCCTTAAGTTTCAGCTTTTGTAAGAAATCTTTTCTACTCTTCCTTATCTTAGTGCTTTGCCTCTGAAATTTTCTCCAACCTAAACTGTATATGTTCTTTTTGTATATAGTTGTTTGTATATTTCCTCTTCCAATTAGACTAATCAATGGTAAGTGAACAAGAACTGATCGCATAAAAAATTGCTTGGGTCTTCATGTGAACAATGCTGGCTATTATCATTATATGCCTTTTTCTATCTCCACTAATATCAACATTTTCCCATTCTACTTGCAACCCCACTACCACTTTTTAGCTTTTTCTGCTGAAACAGAAAAAAAGCCATTTGTTCCTAAATTCCAGAGTTGCGTCCTAGATTTAGGGTCTTAGATTCATCTGAAACATATATTATAAACATCTACTATTTGTGAAGCACTTTGCCAGATAATAAGTATGCAAAGATCAATATAACCTGATTCTGACCTTCTTACAGGGGAGATTTAGCATATGCACATGTGCAGTAAGTAAATACAAGTTCATTTGAAGACAGAAAGAGTATTAGCAACTAGGTGCATTAAGGATGACTTTGAATAGGCAATGATACCTGAATTTAAGACTAAAGGAGATTAAGGATCTTGAGAGGCAGGGAGGAGAAGGGAGTTTATTTCAGGCATAGGGGACAGATTATGTGAAGACAGAGATAGAAATCTGATTTCAGGGAACAGTAAATAATCCAGTCTAGTTCAAAGAGCTTGTGTGAAGATAATATTAAATAATAGAAAAATAGGTTTAAGTCAGATTTTGGAAGGCTTTAAATGTCAAACTGAGAATTTGCTGTATTATCCCAGAAGCAACAGGGAGTCAAATGAAGATTATTGAATAGACATGACCATTTTCAAAAAACATTTATTGATGTTTATCTTAGTTAACTCTTCCTTACATTTTTCTCAAGACATGGACCTATCCTAGGTTCCATCTAGGTGGTTAGAAAAGCAGCCACTTCAGATGTACCCTTACCTTTCCTTTCCTGCTTCCAATAGGCTGCTTGACCATGCACAGAGTTTGGGTGAGACTGGCATCAACAACCCTTTACCTTCTGAGGAGAGGACCTCACCTCCCTGATTCTGCTTCCTAAGATCTTCCAGGACTTACTATCTGCCCTTGTTCTATGCCTGTCAGTTGACTCTGTCATTTGATTCATTACCTCATCTTTAAGATCTTGGGGAATTTCCTTCTTTCCTATAGCTAAACTTTCTTTTGTCCTCCAGTTAAATTCCTTAACAGCAAGGATCATCTTGCTTTTTCTGTTTGTAGCCCCAGCATGTAGCACAGTGCACAGAATGCAGTAAACATTTAATAAACATTTCTTTTCTTTCACTCATTTATTCAACTTATTTCCCTCATTTTACAGATGTGAAAACAAGCCAAGAGAAATCATATGACTTATTGTGAATTTTCTTCCTTCATACAGACAAAAGCAGTGAAGAGAAGCCATTAAAATTTAGACAAAAGATCATACATAAATCTCAGAAGTTTAAATTGCACTTCCCACATGAGCTTTCTAATACAACATTGTGGCTTTGAATATCCCTGTTATTAGAAACTTATACAGGTAAATAGAGTAGAACTCACTAACTGAACTATCTTATTTTGGAATTCCTTCTCTACTAGTAAAATTAAAATCCTGACTTGATTCAGTGAGCTACATGTGTAAATTGCAATTCAACTCAATATTCTCAGCTTCTGCTAAAAATGTTCCTCAGGAGACTGTTCTATAAGTATGCCAACATATGTATTTATATGCACACATGTGAATATTATGGATGCGAGTGTATATATTTATAAGAAAGATACATGAATTTAATTTTTTTTAGAGAACTATACTAAGAACGTGTTTGTTTTTCCCCCAGAAATCCTGCCACGGTTATCTGGGTGTATGTTAATACTGCTACAGGATTTTAATAGCAAATTGAAACAGATAAACAGATAAGCCCTTCAATTTTTTGGAATAACCAAAGAATGATCTATTTACTTGTTACAGTAGGCTTCTCTTGAAGTGTTCAGAAGGTTTTCAAAGACAAATTTAAAAAGAAAATGTCATCCCCTGTGTATGAAAGTCAAGGGTTGAAAATATGATCTTTCTGGGGAGAATTAAACAATACATTGAGGTCCACTCATTAGAAGAGCATCCCCTGCATCTTTCAGTAACCATGAGATGCTGTGGCCCAGCTGCCAAGTAGGTCTTGTGGTTGCAGCAGTGTTTCAATGTAACATCAATGAATCATCTTTGAGGCTGACAGAGCAGACTGCTTTCTCACTGAATGAGCAAAGGTAGAGGTATAGTATCATAGATAATGCATTAGATTTTTCAGATTCTTCCAAACTTTGTCATTGCTTCCCTCCAAAAAGAACCACAAAAGTATGGAGGGCCAGACTTTGATGTTGCTACTTGATAAGCCACATAAAACATACCACAGAGGTAGAGAAGTAAGAGATAAAAGAGATAAAAAGTTTCAGAGGCAGCTGATGGCACAAAGATAGAATGCTAGTCCAAGAGTCTAGAAAATCTGAGTTCAAATCCAACCCCAGACACTGGGAAATTATTTAACTATCTGTTTCAGTTTCCTCAACAATAAAATTGGGCTAATGGAATCCCCTAGGGTTGTGGTGAACATAAAATAAGACAATTTTTGTAAAGCACTTAATATACTTCTTGGTATATAGTAGGTCATTAATATGTGTTTGCTTCTTCCCTTTGGAATCAGTCTCGAATCTGAATAATATAGCTTTTTTTTTATCAGTTTCTCATTTCTACAGAACGATGTCCAACAGAAGACATGAGGCATCCGTGACAATTTGGATGACTGAGAAAAAAATTATACAAATAGACTTGTTAATGTTTTGTTTAACCCCGTTTTGAACATCAGTGATAGCATAAGACCTGAGTAAAATTAGAGTAGGAAATGTTCATTTTTGGCTCCCAAGCATTCAGTACTCTCAGGCTTCCCTCCCAGTTCTTGGGACTTCACCTCAACAGGCCATACACCAGGCTTTCCCACTTCCAGTTCTCTAGTCTCTCGTATATTTTTTCCCTTTCTCTGTGATTTCCAAATATATGATTTACTAATCTGTGCTATTGGGAGGTTCCTTACCCAATTGCTCCCAAACTGTACTACCTTTGTCAGGTGATGATGTATTTCCATTTTATACAATGTGTTCAGTAGAATGTCAGCTTCTTAAGGAAACGGGTTAGGATTTGATATCTCTCTGTAACCCATAAAATAACTTAATAAATATATTTTTGTTTGAATTTTTATGACAATTTTAATGGGAAAGATACTAGCTCTGATACTAGTAGTCAGAACATCAGGAAATCCAAAGGGAGAAAGATTTGGCCAAGTCCTATAGAGAAATCAGATTACATGTATTCCATGCATATCCAAGACTGCCTATTGATTGGCTGAGCTAATAGGGTACAAGTTTCCATATTGGCTCTTTCAAAAAGAGTTAGCTGCTACCTATAAACTTATTAGGCATTACTTATTATGAGATTCAATGGCTATAATGAATAAATTGAAGCATAGGAAAACATATGAAATGATGCAGTGAAATAGGTAGAACCACGAAAAAGTCATGTACAGTGACTGCAATGCACATGAAAGAATGACAACAACAAATCAACCAAAACCAAATGCTGACAAATTACCTGACCCCCCCCCAAAGAGATTTGAGAAGGTATCTTTCTCTGTATCTTTACGATGTGTGTATGTGTGTAGACGTGTGTGTGTTGGGGGCGGGGTATTATAGGTTTAAAACAGAATATACAGTATCAACCTTTTAATATAATGTATAGATTGACTATTTTTCCATATATTTCATGTTTTATTTTAAGGGATTGTTTACTAGATGCATAGATTAAAATAAGAGCTAATAAAATGCACTTTGTAAAAAGAACAAATTATTTGTTAAAATTATTTGATTGAGTATGCTTTCTCCCTTTTTTTACCCTTTCCAAACATACACTTTGGAGGGATGGAGTATTTTTTTAAATTAATCTTCCCCTTTCCTCTTTAGCAAGTACAGAGAATCATGTTCCTGTTATTTTAGCTTTTATTCTGTGGTTTGCTGGTAGAAGGCTGAAAGCAGGGAAGATGCATTTGCAGGGAAACAGTCTATTCTGAAATCATAGAAATTATGGTGAAAGGTCAGACCTGTGTCTTCTGCCTCATCCTTCTCTTCAAGTAGAATTGCTCCTTTACTTATTCACTGTCCAGCAGTTGTACTTCTAATAGCTAGTATCATCATAGATCATAGTTTCAATTGTCTTCTTTCTGACAGTTATCTCTATCTTCCTGCTGTATTCCTACAGAACTCACTCATACAAAGGAACCAAACCAATCATTTGGAAAGAGAGTGTAAAATGGTCAAGAAAAATCAGCATGCTTGGCCCTCTTCACTTGGGCTAGGAACCATTTTAGGACTCATTTTACTCTTCTAAAAATAATTCCATAGTTTGCTAAACTGCTTTCCTTAAAGCAGAGAGTTTCCAATTTTGATAAATAAAAACAATGTCTTTCAATAAGCATTTATCAAGCCCTTTTAAGTCAGGCACTATGCTCAGGGTTTGGGATACAAAGACAAAAACATAATAGCTTCTACCCTCAAGGAAATTATATTTGGAGGAAGGAAACACTAGATGCTTAAGGAGGAACCATAACAAGTAGGGTAATAACAATAGACAAAAAGGGAGTGCTCAGAAGTGCTGAGCTTTGAAGGAACTTACAGATTCTCTAAGATGGAAGTAAGGAATGTGTGTCTTCCACCATGAGGGTAGGGGAGGAGGACAGCCTGTGAAAAGGCATGGAGATAGGAGATGGAATGCCATGCATGGGGAATACCAGCAAGTAGTCCAGTTTGGATAGAATGTGAAGTACTTGAATGGGAGTACTGTGAAATATGCTTGGAAGGGTCAAATTAAGACAGAATGTGAAGGAATTTTAAAGTCAAACAGTTTGCATTCTATCCTGGTGGAAAACAGAAGCTATTAAAGATTCTTGAGCAGGGAAGTGAGTGGCATGGCCAGATTTGTGCTTGGGAATATCAGTTTGGTAGCTATGTGAAGGATAAAGTAGAAAGGTGAGAGACTGAAGAAGAGAAGTCCAATTAGAAGGATACTGCATTAGTCAATATGAGAAGGGGGAGATACAAGGAATGAATGTGAAAGGTCCTGTGGGGGTAGAATTCACAAAACTTGGCAAGTGATTACTATTGAGGGAGAGAAAGAAGGAAGAATTGAACTCATGTATGACTTGGAGCATGATGGTATTCTTGAGAGAAACTGAGAGTTCAGAAAACGTGGGATGACTGGGGAAAGAAGACAAATAAGTTGGACCTTTTTGAGTATGTTAAGTTTGAGCTGTCCTATAGGGAACTAGCGATGTTTAATTGGAGTTCAGGGAAGACAATATCCATAAAGTACATTAAAAATGTCTTTGAAAATAAATCTCTAATATCCAAATTAGTCATGTTATAATTATCACCAACATTTATATAATACTTTAATGTTTTCAATGTGGTCTCTCTCTCTCTCTCTCTCTCTCTCTATATATATATATATATATATATATATATATTACATAATATATAATATATATATCTATATATTAGGTCTTTTATCTCCGAACAAATTAGTTACTATTTTCTCTACTCTTTGCTGATGAAAATACTGATATTAGGAGAAAGGAAAAAACTTGATACTAGTCATAGAGTTTGTTGGGGTCAGAAGTATGATCTTAGCCTGGTTCCTCCTAACTCCGAGTTCAGTGTTCTTTCCACTATACTATACTGCATATACAGCTATACACAACATGAAAAGAGTCAATGTAATAAAACAAGATCTTTAAACATTACAATATGCCTGATAGTAAAAGTTCAATCATTCATGTTTTCTTAAAGCAATTATTTTCTGAATTTTAAGGACTACATAGATTTCTTGATTTAATCATAGTCATTTCAGTTTTAACTATCTCAAAATTTATGTATTCCTTTGGGGTAACTTGTTTATTTTTTCCCCTCCTTGACATTATATTCATCTGATCTGCTGCTTCACATTCTCTTAAACTGGAATGGCTTATGAGGGTTACAATCTATATCCTGATCTGTGTTATGGTCTATGTCTAAAGAAAAAAAAGTGTATCTCCTCAAAAAGCATTTTAATAAAATGAGAGAATATTTAGTGAAAATAACCATGACTAATACCATTAACCTAATATGTATTTCATTTCCACAGATACTGACTAAGTTCCTTCTAATAGCAGGTCCTATGTTAGGCAACTGAATCTATAGGAAAAAAAGGAAAATGGTTGCTGCCTATAAGGAGCATAAACTACAATTTTAAGGAGGCATTGTTGTTCAACATATGTACAAAATAATTATACTTTCAAATAATCAAATGGATCTGTGTTCTCATGTTTGTGATTTCCCACTAAGGATAAATATTAATACCCATCCATGGGTACCCATCCTGTGCAATTATTGCCCCAAAATTTCATTGCTGAGGATTCACACAACATTCTGGAGGCCTTCTTCTTTTTCTTCTGCCATTGCTAGGACACACCGTGGGGTACTCTGGCCACTGACCTGTCATCTCGTGCTCTCATCCTCTCCCTATGTTACACAGTTCTTTGATGGCCTCTCTTACATTCTTCAGAGTTCACCACTGGTTATATTTTGAACTTTGATCATACCTACCATATGCCTTTCTAGTATCATCTTTGTTATGGTCATCTTTCTGGTCATCATGGTCATCATAGTTCTTCAGAGGAAGTGATTTTTTTCAGGTAAACAAAGAAGTATGTAAATAACAAGTATATTGTAGCAGAATTTTCTAAAAATTGGAATAATCAGAGAATACTTCACAAATGAGAGAGCACATGACTTGATTCTGGAAAGTAGCTGTTGCTGCAAAGACAGGATACCTTCCAGATATTGGGAATGGCTTCTGAAAACCCACAAAGGTAGAGTACAGATTGTGAGTAACAACCAATAGCAATTCATTCTATAAAAGTAAAGATTGTATCTTAAAGGGGAAAAAGAGAAAGGCATATATGATTTGACAGTAGAAGGCAGACAGACAGACAGACATAAATATGGTAATTTTAATGGTAATTAATTTAAATTTGAAGACCCCATTTTGTTATGTCAAGTTACTTATGTTATGTCAAGGTGCTTAACTCTTAGTCAAGCCTCTGTGAAAGAGGCAGAGGGTATAAACTCTGTCTCCTGTTGCTTACATAACAGGAAGGGTTTGGCTGAAACAGGAAGCCAATGCTGTGTGTGTGTGTGTGTGTGTGTGTGTGTGTATAAGGAAAGCCCCAGAGAGGCAGAATCATAATCTCTCTTGGCAGACTCCTGGTGGAGGAGAGAAAGAGAGTTTCTCTCAGTGAGCATCTGGAAGCTGACTGAGAACGAAGAGAGGATTTCCTTGAGACCAGAATCTGCTGAAGGCTGAAGTTCCTGCAGAGAAGGCCACCTAGAAAGCTAAGATTTCTTCTGGGTACTAGGCCAGCCAAACTGCCGAAGGATGGAAGAAGCATGACCAGGGTGCTAAGCCTTTGTTTGTGGCTCAGTTGATCCTTGGGTTCCCAGGAACAGAAGTTGTGAAAGTGTGAAGGTTTTGAGATGTATCCTGAACCTGTGAACTTCAGTGTGTAGCAGGAAGTGCCCAGAGGACTGGACAAGGACCTGGGAGCTGTCTGCCTCTGAATCCAGGTGACTGTTTGGTAGATTCAGGTAGGAGCTTGGACCATGGAAGGGGATCAAGGGAATTTGAGGGACCACCCCAAGTCAAGATGAAGAAAAGGCCTTTCCTTGGACATTGAATGCTGTGATGAAATTGAAGTTTACTAGAGGGGAGGGGTTATTAGAGTTTGTATAATTTTATAATGATTGTATTTAGTGATTAAGGATACTTAGTGACTGATTGCTAGATAAGTGACTGATTAAGTAGTTAAGCTATGGTAATCCCACGAATGGAGAACTGATGGTTGTATTTTGAGATGACCAAATGATTGAGTAAGGAGGCAAACCTCCTTAGAGATACCAGATGATTGTTCTTTTGTTTTTTGTTCTAAATACTGTGACCAAAGTGGTCACAGTATTTGTTGTGAACACTATATTGCAAATTTCAGTGATTAGATGTTGAGAATATTTTATTGTGATTTGTTGTGAATGCTTGCCTTGATTTGTTATGGAATAAATGGAGTGGTCACTATACTGTGTAATCAGAACCTTAAAAGCTGTTCACAATAGCATTCTTTTGGGAATCTGCTTGTGCATGGAGTTACGATAGATAGATAGATAGATAGATAGATAGATAGATAGATAGATAGTGCACAGCTGAGAAGAAAAGTCCTGAGGACTTTATTTCCTCCTACAGTGCTTGAAGCCATGACAGAAAAGTCTTTGGATTGCATTTCCTAGAGGTATTTACATAGGCCTAAAACATAATGACATCATCAGTCAAATAGTGTGGTCAGTGGGTACTGCTCTATATCATGGGAAGTTTAAAAAGCATCCAACATGAACTATATGAGGAAAGAATAAGAGAGCCTGAACAAGCCTGCACAGTCACACATGGGAGAAGAAAGAAATCAGCCATAATCAGAGCTAGGGAAAGTAAGAGAAACAAAGTGGAAAGGGAGTGAATAAAGCAGCCCAGGAGATCCAAGTTGGGAAATCTCTGAGAAGTGATCAGAGAGCCAGATTTGGAGGCAGATACAAGACAAATGGGGATACTTAAGCCTGAATGGGAGAGGAACAGTGATGGAGAGGAGTTGAGGAAGAATCCTGACATCCCTGGAGCCAAGCTGAGATGTTTTAACAGATTCTAGCCTGACTAAAATTGACCACACTTAAAACTGGTGAAAGCAGCAATGAAAGCCAGAAGCATTTTATTTCTAAAGCTTACATTCTCTGAAGTTTATTCATAGTTATATGCTTAATACTATTGTTGATATGCTTGATACTACCATCAATGCTATATTGACTTTAATAGTTCAACATGGGCATGAAGATATCCTTCATAGGAGCTAAACATTCTGGTGTCAGACAGTGTAAAGACCAGATTGCCTTTAGTCCTTCCTCAGAAATCCCAAACTCAAGTAATTCACTAGCCGCAACCTCTTCAGCATTAGGAACAGCAGGTAGATGCCACTACACCCAGTTTCCCAATATGTTGTTAATGAAGTCATTTTGATGCTTTGCAATTACCACATTTTTGTTTGCTGTTCAATAATGTTCTTTGTAATAGTATGCTCTAGACTTTTGTCAGCACTTTATCATATTTCTAAGGCAATGCCTTAAAGTTTGCAAAGTTCTTTAGGAATAATGATAAGAGTAGTAGCATTTATACAGTGCTTTAAGATTTGCAAAGAGTTTACAAACATTATCTCATTTTGCCCTGGAAGATGTTTGCTATTATTATCCTTATTTTATGCATGTGGAAACTGAATTAAACAGAGGCTAAAGCACTTGTCTAAGAACACAGTGCTAATAAAAGTTGGAGACCAAATCTGAATTCAGGTGTTCCCAAATCCAGGTTCAATGCTCTATCCATTGCACTACCTAGATGCTTCCACAGTTGCCTTTCTGTACATACACATATGCGTGTATGTGCATACACATGTGCACATATATGTGATAGAGAGTTTTTCATTTTATCTTTAAGGCAACTCTGTGAGGTAGTTGCTATTGTTAGCCTAATTTTACACAAGAGGAAACAGAGGTTCAGTATAGGAAGATGACTTGTCCATGGTCACACAATTGGTAAGTATAAAAGATGACATTTGAAACCCGGTCTCTCCTGACTCCCAGTCCAGTCCTCTTTATCTCACCCTACCTCACATTTCTATGCTATCTAAGCTCTCTTTCTGAAGATATGTGCCTTGTTCTAAAAAGCTATTATGGACTCTACTGAGTTAGAAAATCATTATGACTTTTTGTGGGGAGATCTGCCTAGCTAAGTTGGGAGAAGTTCATTTCCAGAGGGTTAGATACAACATAATAAAATTCGTACCCACAGCAACTCATTAAAATATCTATTAAGTTATGGGGAGTTGTATGCCTTGGTGGAGAGAATATCTAAATTAATGAAATCACAAACCTTGGTTTGTTGAAAAAATTATCTACCTCACATGACTTATGAGGATAAAAGAGATAATGGATATGCAAAACACATTAAAAAATAAAGTGCTTGGGAAGGCAAGGCAAGGCTACCTCAGAGCTTTTAATTTTTCCGGATTTTCTGTCTAACTGTTCATCAGAATGGATTACAGTGCTTATAATTATTAACCGAAGTAAAGCTAATTATGTGACAGAAGAAATCTCAGAGGACAGTAAGTATGACATCTGGACACATAAATCCTCCCTTTACACTCAGCATTAGTCAGTTTGTGACTAGAATGTAATATTCATATTGGAGCTTCACAACTGGATATTAGTATAAAGGATGTTGTTGATATTAGCCAGATGGATGGGCTCTATGAGGCACATACTATGCCCTGGCTTGAGCCTGGGAATGGTTTAGTCCTTTGGTAAGTCATAGTTCTGCTGTCAATACCTGCCAGTCTCTGGTATATGCCTCATCCTCAATCTATCTCAGCCACCTGTGTTGAACCAAAGGGCTAAAGTCATTTTCAGAACCTTGACCTTTTATCATCACTTACACTCTCCCCCCTCACCTCAACTGGGAGAAATGTCAAACAGTATTGGATCCTAGGGAAATGTTAGTCAGGAAGTGAGAGGCTGTTTATCGTCTTCAGTACCCTCCTAACCTTAGTGAATATCTCAGCATTAAGGGAGTCCAAAAGAAAGATGTGCTTTCATTTTTCAAACCCTGCAGCTATAGGGCACATATATATTTGTTGTATCTATGCAGATGAAATCATTACCATATAGGATACCAATCTAGTAACAGAGAATTTCTAATTATTTTATATCCTCCCTCTCTTAACTTATTAATCAGATAGATAGATAGATAGATAGATAGATAGATAGATAGATAGATAGATAGAAGATAGATAGATTTGTGTTTGTTGCCTTTCAGCTTGTACTCTCTGTTTCTAGAACTGTAAACAACTTTGCTCTTTGCCCCCATTCCCAACCACTGAACAAACCTAAGGAGAACTTATTGAGCAAACAGGGGAGATGTCGATCAAGTGAAGGGTGAGGAAAAGAAACTCATGTAATCAATTTCCTTTTAACTCCTGCCCTCTCAGAAGGAATTATTTGATATTACTCTTACCCAGGGACAAAATTGTCCTGCAGTTGGAAATCTAGCAGTAGGTCCCAACAGAGATAACATCTCAGAAAATTATTGTTTTGATTTTGAGAAGCAAAAAAAGCATTAAATGTATGTTGAAATAAATAAAAATTTTTTATACAGAAGAAGAGACTGAGTTAAGATAGCAATATTTAGTAACATAAGAAGTGTTGTTTTCGAGATATTAGGAAGTTCAGTGGATAGTCAGTCTACTCTCCCCTTCATTTTGCAGACCAAGAAATGGAGGTGTACTGAGACTGAATGGCTTTTCCAAATCACATAGGTAGAAAGTATCAAAGGTATGATTTGAACTCACGTCTCATCATTGCAGATGATTATTTTCATTCTATCATGCTCCGTCATAAACAAGTTTCTCATTTACTGATGGAGAAAAGAAGATCCACAAAGATTAGCTGGTACAGGGTCCTACAGGGAGTAAGTGGAATAGGTATAGGGTGTTTCCAGGGTAGACTAGAACCTCCGATGTGAGGGCTTCCAAGTCCTTTTCAGGGTTGCTTTTCACCTTTAGTGTCCACCTGATTTGCCCAACTTGCAGTGGTAACTCCAACTGGTCTCAAACTTGCCTGTGAGTTGGGAGATGTGGGGGGGAGGGGTGTGTCTACTCCAAGCACGTGAAGACTTCCACCTGTGGAACAGATAAGCAAGAATAATTTGTTCCCATGGCAACAAAGAGAGCTGAAGCAAGTGCTATGGAACATTTTGAGCACGGACAGAAATGGAAGATTGCAAGAGTATCTACTATATCACGTGTCATTACCCATGATCTTGACTTCTGTTTTGCCACTGGACATTGTTGACTTTGGAAGAGAGAGTCAAGTCAATGACTTTGTACAACTTTTCCTCAGAAATTCAATTTATGCACAAATCTGAAGACATTACTTGTATCATTTTGTCATTTTACCTGCCTCAAAATCCAGCAGTTAAAGGCAAATGACAAACAGGGGTGGGTACATTGGCAGCTACAGTCACAATCCTGCAAACAGGCAGCCTAGGCCATAGGGTAAACTTGTCACAGGACTGAAGCAGCAGTGGGATCAGGCAGCCACCTGGGTATCTGAGCAGCCTGTTAGAAGCACCACACTGCTAACTTCCTGGCATGAGTAAAGGGCTAGGAAAACGGGCCCTAAAATTTATCTGCTTAAACCAACCTTGGTTTGCTTACCATGGTAGGTAGTAAGCCCACCTACAAAAAATATATAAAACCTTTTATAAAGATGATTCCACTCACCATCAGTACATGGAATGTGTGTACTCTTTACTGACAATGCAAAATCCAGTTGATCTGAGAGATGAGGAGCTCTTATTGTGAAACACCTCAGCAGGTATCACATCCAAATAGTAGCCCTGAGCGAAACAAGGATAGCAAATGGAAGCCAGCTTACCAAGCCAAAGCTGGCTACTCATTTTTCTAGAGTGGCCACAGTGAAAGGGAATGCCATGAAGCTAGCATAGATTTTGCAATCAAAACTAATCTGGTCAACAAGCTTGCATGACTATCAAAAGAAGTGAACAACAGGCTCTTGACAATTCAATTGCCACTTGCCGGAAAGTACCATGCAGCCATCATCAGTTTGTATGCTCCTAATGAGGTAAAAATATATAGATATAGATATATAGATAGACATAAAATTATTATTATTATTATTATTATTATCAAGACCTAGACACATCATTAATATGCTGAAAGAGGAAAAGCTTATAATTATAGGTGACTAATCCCAAAGCAGGTAAGAAAAAGCAATAAAGGTACACTCTCAAGGACTCTCTCTAAGATTGACTGCATGATATGGGAGATATTAGTAAAGTATGTTCCAGTATGGTATGCCCCTCAAAGAAGGCACTGTACTCTATGACCAAAGCAGAACTACAGTAGCTCAAAAGAAATGTGATCTTTATATAATCAATAAAGTCCAGCAATAAGAGAGAGAAGTTCTATTTAAAATAACTGTAAACAATATAAAATACTTAAGAGTCTACCTGCCAAGACAAACATAGAAATTACATGAACACAATTACAAAATACTTTTCACACAAATAAAGTCAGATCTAAACAATTGGAAAAATATCAATTGCTCATGGGAAGGCCAAGTCAATATAAGAAAAATAGCAATTTTGCCTAAATTAACTTTCTTATTCAGTGACATACATATCAAACAAATTAAATATTATTTTATAGAGCTAAAAATAATAATAAAAATCATCTGGAAGAACCAAAGGTCAAAAATTCTAAGAGAATTCATGAAAAAACTACAAAGGAAGATGGTCTAGCAATATCAGATCTCAAACTATGTTATAAAGCAGTAATCATCAAAAGTATCTGGTACTGGCTAAAAAATAGAGTGGTGGATCAGTAGAATAGATTAGGCGGAAAGACACAGTAGACAATAACCATAGTAACCTAGAGTCTGACAAACCCAGAGATCTCAGCTTTTGGAATAAGAACTCATATTTGACAAAAACTGCTGGGAAAAGTGGAAATCAGTAGGATACAAAACTAGTCATAGACCAATATCTCACAAAATGGTTACATGCTATAAATAAAAAAGGGTGATAACATAAATATATTAGAAAAGCAAGGCATAATGTACCTACTAGTCATACCTATGAGGAGGGGAAGAATTCATACCCAAACAAGAGATAGAAAGCATTACAAGATGTAAAACAGATCATTTTTATTTTGTTAAATCAAAAAGCTTTTGTACAAACAAAACCAATGCAACCAAGACTAGAAGGAAAGCACAATGCTTGGAAACAATCTTTACAGCAAGTATCTCTGATAAAAGACATTTCTCAAATATAGAGAACTGAGTCAAATTTATAAGAACACAAGCCATTCCTCAATTGATAAATGGTTTAAAGTATATGAACAGGCAATTTTCAGATCAAGAAATCAATGTTATCTATAGACATATGAAGAAGAGCTCTAAATCACTTTTTATCAGATACATTGAAACAACTCTGGGGTACCAACTAACAGATTGACCAATATGAAAAAAAAGGAAAGTGATAAATGTTGGAGAGGATCCCGGAAAATTGGGAATCATTTAGTAACTCAACTATTTAGTAACTCAATCATTTAGTAAGCCCTTAATTCAATCATCCTTAAGGAGGCTTGTCTCTTTAATGGACACAAAGTACAATGGTCAATGTTCTCCATCCCTAGGTCACAATAAATCATAATCTTCTCAGTCAGCATCAGGTACCCAAGAAGAGATCGTTTCATCTTGACTCCAAGCTGACTCTCAGCTTTCATAGTTCCTCTTTCATGGTCCCAGATCCTGCCTGAATCTACACAACTGTCACCTGGCTTCAAAGGCAGGCAGCTCCCAGTTCCTTGTACAGCTCCTTGTCCGTACTAAAGCTCAGTGTCCAGTCCACCTCAAGTCCTTCATAGCTCCTCTTTCTGGGAAGACAAAGCTTACCAGAGCCAAAACAATATTCATACACATTGCTAGCACCATCATCAACTCACTATCTGCCTGTAAAATCAACACAGACCCACCAACAAGGTCTGAGAACTCAACACAAATCATCAGTATAGAAATCAGCAAAGACTCATAAACAAGGTCCAAGAGGTCAATACAACTCATCAGTAAAGTGCCAGGACCTCCAACACCATCTTCCAGGACTCCTGTAAACAGACAATCAGAAAGCCCTCTTTCAGGGCTTCCAGGGAGGTCCCGGGGCTTCTGTAGAAAGTAGCACAAACAAACATTAAAATAGACACAACAAAGATAGAGTGCTGGGAAACCACAAGTTTTCTCCTTCTCCACCACAAGAGATCCTTCTCAGTTCTGCTCTCTCCAGCCTGGGCCTCTCCTTATATATGGCCATTTATTCTTTGCCTTGCAACAGGAGTTCACAGGTTCTAGGGTTCACAAGTTGTGCGATTCACAAATTCTGGATCTTAATACTCAATATAATGGTAAACTGAAACAACATGTTAACTATCTCTTTGCTTGCCATCACATTGGGGCAAAGAAGATCTTCAAATCTTCCTTACCATTTACAAGGACTCATGAAAAAAAATGCTATCCATATCCCGATAAAGAACTGATGGATTCTGAATGCAGAATGAAAAATGGTTTTTTTTCATTTACTTTCTTCTCTCATTTTTTCTTTTGATCTATTTCTTTCACAAGTGTGACTAATATGGAAATATTTTAAATGAAAGCAGATGTATAAACTATCAAAATGTTTATCATTTTCAGAAGAGGAGAGGGGAGCGAAGGAGGGACAAAAATTTGGAATTCAGAAGAAATGTGAGAAATGCAAATTTAGACATCTCCACTCCACTGCTTTTCAAGTTTATTATGGTCTGATCAGTCACAGTTGGATACACTATACCCTGGCTCCAGCATAGTGATATTATTTTGGTCCTTGTCAAGAACAACCAAGAGGAAGAACTAACATTCAAAGCAAGAACCCCTTGCTCAAAATTCAGTGCATTTCTCACTGTACAATGAGTTATTCCTTTGAAGACAGCTAGCTGAATCCATCCGTCCATAGAGTAGAACGGGGTAGGGAATCTATGGCATTTGAGGCCATACGTGGCACTCTGTTTCCTCAAATGAGGCCCTTTGATGGATTCCAAACTTAACAGAACAGGCTCTCTTGCCCCTCAAGTGTGGCTCTTTCACCTATTCCAACATTCACACAACAAATCTAGTTTGGATTCAGTCGAAGGGCTGAACTTGAGGACCTAGAGGGACCTTGAGGCTTCAGAATCCCCACCCTGGACTCTAGAATGAGAGGAGATCACCTTAAAATGTAGCCTATGAGGGGTGGCTAGGTGGCACAGTGAATAGAGCACCGGCCCTGGAGTCAGAAGGACCTGAGTTCAAATCCGGCCTCAGACACTTAACACAAAAACTAGCCATGTGACCTTGGGCAAGTCACTTAACCCCAACTGCCCTCCAAAAAAAAAATGTAGCCTATGGGTGTTTAGGTTACAGACTCTACTCTGTCCAGATAAATATAGAATTGCATAAATTTAGGAAGATAAAATAGATCATCTCTTACATTTCCATCTTATTGTAGAAGTCTCCTGGTTTAAAGTTTCTGATGTTCTTTTCACTCTTGTTAGTCTCTCTTGTGAAGACTGGTGTTGTATTTTTCACCTGTGTGCCTTCAAAGAATAGATGAGGACTTTTTGAGAGCTCAATGGACATTTTTTACCATCCCTAGTTTAGGACAAATAGAAATGGATTAATTATTGGACTTAATGGTCAATTGTAATTAAAACTTTTACCCAAACCTAAATGAATAAAAAATAGTTTATTTCATCTATGTTTACATTATGCATTCCTTGATATCATATACAAAAAAAAGAATTAAATTCCGCTGCCCCTAGAGTGGTATCCATCCTTAAGAGTTCATATTTTTAAAATATTTTTTATATCATCAACCATGTTCATAAACCCTGAGTGGGAGAAGATTGGTGTGTCATAGGCAACCAAGCAGAAAATGTGGATTGCAAGGTAAGTTTGGCCTGAATAGCAGCAATTTACACTAATAATCCTTTATTATCAGTAGAAGGACCCTTGTCTGTTACTGACATTCAGGTATAGGCAAAATGGAGCTGCCTTTAAAAAAACAATTGGTATTGTATTTAAATTTTCTAAGAAAATTAGTTTCTTCCAACCCTATCCCACACCACCATTTTTCACCACTAAGAAGATTTAGTATTCTTTTGGAGGAAGGGTAAAAATCAAATTACTTCAATAGACAAGATTGATGGGGCCTCAGAAAAATAATGATTGAAATTCTCAGCTGCTCTCCAAGGTGATTAAATCCTAATTGAGGGAAGGGCCTTGTGTCGAACCTGCAGGCTATAGTGGGATGGTTCTGTGGGCTCCAAAGGAGACACATTTGGATCCATTACATTCTAAGATTGCTTTAGGCATTTCCGTATCGAGTGGGTACAATTCAATAATGGGGAGGGCTGACATTATAATGATTTCTACTCTCCCTAATTATTCTGAGATGGGAAGGAAATATTGTTGATGCACATGAAAAATGGCTGCAATGTAGCTTTTAAGAGGGCATAAAGGACCTCTTATTTTGTCCTACAGAGTTCAGTATTATGAATTTAGCAGTGCTGATTACTGCATACTCATCATTTATGCCTTCAAATCACTGCTTCTTGTGAAAGGAGGACTCAAATCTCTTATATCCTTTCAGAGTATTTCAATTTGACCTCTGTCCCTCACTAGCCCCAGAGAGATTGTCACAGAATCTCTTAAAACCCTACATATGTTTTGGTAACAAAAAGCTTAACATCCTTAACTTTCAGAGGACAGACAGGGTAAACTATACATACAGAAAGAGACCCTTTATCCTCCCTTCCTATCCCTAAAACCTGTTCCACTATAATTTAATAGAAATATGAAGACATGTAACACAGAGAAAGCAATAAAAACTTTTCCATCTAATGTACACTACAGAGTAACCACTGATTGTTAAAATATGTGACTGTTTTTAAAACAAGCATTGGGATAAGGTTTAGAGATGAACAGAAAACTTTGATGGTTTATCTAAATTATGATCAGATTCCAAGTTTTCATTAGTTCTCAGATGTCTTGCTTTAATTTTTTTAATTCTATCAAGTTTCCCAAAAAACATCAAAACAAGATGATATGTCTATGATTAGGTGAGTATTAGCAGAGGTTTTAAGACCTCATTTCTCCCAGACAATTTATGATCAAATGAAGGAGGCAGGGGATTGGATTCAGGAACATTTTGATTCAAATTCTTCCTCTCCCTGAAGTCTTAGTTTCCTCATTTATAAAATGGGAATAATAAAAACACCTATAGAATCCATTCCACAGGGTCATTGTTAATAGCTAATATTTATATAGTGTTCTAAAGTTTGCAAAATATTTTGCATATTGTCTATTTGTTAGGCCTCAATGTGACCATATACATGATTATACAAACTTCAAAGTGCTGTAAAAAGTCAGTTACTATTTAACCAAGATTGAAGTGCAGCAAAATTTAATTCTGTTCAGCCCTTCTACTGCTACTGCTCTTATTCCATACGGGACTTCCAGAGGTCATGCTAAGCCACTCACCTTCAACTCCTGACCTGAGATCATGCTTCTTCAATCCATTCTATTTCTCTCCTGTCATCCAGCAACACATATACTCCTTCTTTTCTACCTATTGCTCTGAGAATTGCAATCTAAGTGGCACAACAAATAGAGTGTTGGACATGGGGCCAGAAAGACCTGAGTCTGAATCCTGCCAACACTTTACCAACTGTGTAATTCTAGTCAAGTCAAGTCATTTAACTTCAATTAACTTGACCTCAGTTTTCTCCTCTGTAAAACGGAGACAATAAAAGTGTCTACTTCACAAGGTTTGGGGTATCAAATGAGATGAGAGTCAGAGAAGGAGGGGGGCAGAAGTGGGAGGAAAGAAATGAAGTGTTATAAATTTTAAAGGACCTTATAATTGCAAGGTATTGTTACTGTTATGACTATTATTATTATTATCATTATTATTATTATTATTAAACCAAATCTTTGCTAACACTGCCTACAGGAAAAGCATGTTAATAACTGCCTGTGGTTCCATTGTTATGACTCCCTATACCCAAACTTTTCCCTGAATATTCCTCCCAGCATATGTTTTCTCTTCTTATTGGAATGAAAGGTAAACCCCTACTGCTCACTGCAGTGCTTGGTACGTAGCCAGCACTTAACAAATGCAACTTCATTCATTCATTCATAACCCACAGAGATCATTCGTGAAACACAAATTTAAAGTAATTATACTCCATGTACACATTTGATTTTATCTATTGTTAACTGATAGAATATTTCTTGTCTTTGGCTAGTCATCCTTTGGAACTAGAAATGATATTTTTCCTCACATACTAAGGTTGACATCTCTGACTCTCAGGTGAAATATGTTTTGGGGAGAATTATAATTTCCAGAGTATAATGAGCCTGAAAACTGTGACTACAAATATATATTTGTATATATATTTGGTATATTTCCAAATAAGTGGTAGAATGAAGCCAGTTTAGGCTGTACTTTAGTTCTATCTGGTAAATTGTGAAGGAAATCCTATAAAACATGGAAAAATGGAAAGGGGATTACTCTAAAGGACTTTCATTATCACATGTGCTTGTACTGCTCTCTCCCTTTCTTATCAATACCAACATTTAAAATTATTTTTGATCACTCACAGAGTATTCAGTACTTTTTTCAATGCCACCAGGTTGGCTGCAAGGTGATGGAACTTTTGTCTACAGAAATTTTAAGATCATCTATCAAATGAGAGAGATTTTGCAATCACTCACATTGTAGTCAGGGATGTTTTATAAAGAAGTTGGGGTGAGGGGTATGCTTCTAGCTCTATAGCAAAATATTAGAAAGAGTTGTAGATAAAGATGTTTTCTCTCCCTCTTTCATCATGGCTCCTTCCCATGAGCTGCTCTTTTTACAAGAAAATTCTATAACTTTGTGTAAATTTCCAGTTGCCTCAATTCAACTGGTCTTGCCTTAGGAAATTATCCAGCATCTTTCTCCTATATTCTCCATGGGAAGAATTAGGCAATTGTAGAGCTTCAAATTCATATTTTTTCCATCTTAAATAATAATGATTCAAGCATTGATTTGATTTCATTCTTGTTTTATATCTCTGCAATTTAAAATCAAGTGACCATTTTTGCCTCTATAGGTATGGAAGCTGTCTTAATCTATAAAGATTTCTAAAGGTTTAATTCCCCATGACAGAATTTCTGTGGCGATAATAGATGCTGACACAAGCTGTGCTAGTGAATTCCTCAAAATTGACCATATTAAGTAAAAGCAAAACCTTTATTCACCTTTGGATGATTGATTGGACCCTGGCACCACTTCAAAAGGTTCAGTGATAGTCACATGTACTAGCTTTCTACTCTAGATGGAAGACAGCCTGTAGATGCCACGCCTGTTACAATGTGCCCCAGCAAAAGATTTGATTGACTGAGGTGACATGCTTTAATTTAAGGGCAAGGATGGTATAGATAACCATTTGTATATCTAGTCATTGACTATCACACTAAATTATGAATCAAAAGTTATTTATTTTCCCTTTTGTTTAAAAAGCAACTAAAACTTCATGGAAGGGGGAAAATACACAACAAGGAACACAACTTTTATTGTGCCCCCAAGAAGTCACATTCAGCTCTCAACTGCAAAAAATCACCATGTCAGCAACCTTCTCAGCAATGAAATGATCTAAGACAATTCCAGGGCTTATGATGGAAAATATCCATATCCAAAGAAAGAAATATGGAGTCTGAATGCAAATCAAAGCATACTCTTTTCTCTTTTTGTTGGTTTTTTTCATGATTTTTCTCTTATGTCCTGATTCTTTCATAACATGACTAATATGGAGATATGTTTAATATGATCTTACATGTATAGCTTATATCAGATTGCTTGCTGTCTTGGGCAGGAGGGATGGGAAGGAGGGAGGGAGGAAAAAAATTTGAAACTCAAAAGTCTTATAAAATTGAATGCTTAAAACTGTCTGTATGTATAATTAGAAAAAATAAAGGGGTAGTTAGGTGGCACAGTGAATAGAGCACCATCCCTGGAGTCAGGAGCACCTGAGTTCAAATCCAGTCTCAGATTCTTAACACTTACTAGCTGTGTGACCTTGGGCAAGTCACTTAAACCCAATTGCTCTGCCTTCTCCCCTCCAAAAAGACAAAAGAAAAAAATACTATTATGTGGGAAGGTGGGAGGAGTCACTGTATCTCAATCATATATATATATATATATATATATATATATATATATGAATGCTAAAGTTAGCAATGCTTGCATGATAAATAAAAATTTGTTAAGGATAACTAAAATATAAATTGGGAAGTGAGTTTAGAACGAAGGTAGTAATTCTGTGAGGCAAAGAGAAAGAAATAATGAATTTTAGGCATAGAGACCAGTCTGGTACAAAGGTACAAAGATGTAAGATGGAATAACACATGTGAAAAGAGCAAGGAGGATAGTTTGTAATTTCTTCATTAAGAACTTGAAAAAGTACCAGACATGATAAATATCACATACTAGTACAGTAAAAATGAGTACTGTATTTTAGCAGGAAATAATGGATTATCAGTCTAGGCATCATTTCATAATCCTTTGCATGAGTATAGTCAGACCATCAATTTGTTGGAGCAAGGAACAAAATCAATATTGAATTGAAAGAAAGAATAAAAATGATATCTGATGTTCACTTAAGGTATTCAAATCTTACATATTCAAAGAAAACTAGATACTTGCAGAGATTATCCTTTCCTAAAGAAATTTAACCAACAGAAATCAATTACTACATAGACAAGATAGAAAGATACCAGAAATTTATTCAACTATAAAACATTAGAACTTCTTCCAAGAACATATAGTAGCCAAAGCTAATGCATACTTAGAATATAAACTGATTTGTGTCTGTGTGTACGTGCTTATCTTATATAGAAGGATGATACATAATTATAAGCACTCATTTAACAAAACAATGAGAAACAGTAGGAAAATATGTTTAAAGAAAGCTTCACAACTGAGCAAATTAAGTTGCATTTTTGCATCATAATTTGAGAATAAAATTGGAAGGAAAACAAATTTAAAATTGTAAAGATCTTGCCAGATCTTTACTCCAATAAGTCCTCCACACCACATACTATCAATATCAATGAAGTCATTACATTTGGACTCCAATTTCAGAAAATGCTGCATGATATCACAGAAACAACACTAAATCAAAGAAAGATGGTGGCAATAGTTAAAATGAAGCAGGTAAACAGAGAGGAGGAATGAGTTGGAAGTGAAATGTGTTTTAATAACATTGGATAAATTATTTTGAAATTACATGAAACAAGTTTAACAAATAGAAAAATCAGCATTATTATTTTTTTTAGAAAAGCAGATATTGAAAAAATATTTTTAAAAAGACCAACATATGGGAGCGTCTAGGTGGTGCCATGAAGAGAGCACTGGCCCTGGAGTCAGGAGTACCTGAGTTCAAATCTGGCCTCAGACACTTAACACAAAAATCTAGCCGTGTGACCTTGGGCAAGTCACTTAACCCCAACTGCCCTCCAAAAAGCAAAAAACAAAAACAAAAAAAGACCAACACAAATGCTATTTTCTAATCTCTATGGGGAAAATTTTTATGAGAATAAGCTATACATGTATCCAGGGAAACTCTGATGAAGTATCAAAAAAAGAAATAAGCAAGTCTTACTAAATTATATTCTACAAAAACTGTACCTTTATAGAGACCCAATTGATTCATTTAATCTCTCTGTGCCTCAGTTTCCTCATCTGAAAAATGGGGGGAGGATTGGATTTGATGGACCCTGAAGTCCCTCACGGCTCTTAATCAAAGGTTCTATGACTTTTCCACTCCCACGGCATTTGACAACCTACCCATTCTTCAAGTCGCAGCCCATATTCACTTTCTCTCTAAAGTTGTTCTTCATGATTTCCATTTTAAAGTATGTTCTGCCTCTTTTGGATGTGCCTTTAGAAACTGAGAGATTGTACTTAGAAATAGAGACTGGACCTAGAATTTCATTTATAGAGAGCTACAGGTAAGGAAACTCCCTCTGTAAATGAAAGTTAGCAGTTTCACTATAGTTTGTAGTTTTAAAGAATTGCCTAGAGGAAAGCAGGAAGGCTTAAGGTAGGAAAGAATGCAAAAGGAAGGCAGGAAGGAAGGTGGTCAGGAAAGAAGGAAGGGAGAAAGGGAGGAAGGGATGAAGGAAGGAAGGAAGGAAGGAAGAAAGGAAGGAAGTAAGGAAGGAAGGAAGGAAGGAAGAAAGGAAGGACAGATGGAAGGAAGGAAGGAAGGAAGGAAGGGAGGAAGGAAGGAAGGAAAAAAAGAAGGACGGACGGAAGGAAGGAAGGGAGGAAAAAAATGAGCATTTATTAAACATTTACTATATGCCAGGCAGTGTGCCAAGTGTTTCTCAGATATTATCTCATTTAATCCTCACAACAACTCTGGGAGGACAGTGGTAATATTATTTCCAGTTTTTAATTGAAACCAAAGCAGAGAGAGGTTAAGTGATTTGCTCAGGGTCACACATAGCTAGTGAATAAAAAGCATTTGGACTCAGGTCTTCCTGAATTCTATTTACTGAGTCTTTAAAACTAGCCCGTAGTCACAAAGGCAATGTGTGTCAGAGACAGAGCTCTCCATCCACCATACACTATTGCTTTTTATCCTCTGTTTATGTCCTTAACACAGTCTAATCTGTGTTCGATTTAATCTCTAAAAATTTAGTATTTCCTCTGCTCCATGTGGACAGGTTAACATGTAACTTAAAAACTCCTCCAGGACATAGAACAATGACTATGATGCAGTAGGCATTTCATAATATTTGTTGAATACATATCTGAGCAACTACCTCTAGAGAATTATGCTACGGATGTGTCAGGTGTCTGCCTCAGTGGAAAATTGTGAAAGGAAATATGCTATTTTTATGAGCAAAAGCATCCATTCCAAAGAGCCAGTAATAATGTTCTTGAACTGCCAAGTGACCAGAAGTCAATGATGGGCTCAGGGTTAGGAAGCTGGGTTTCAGAATCTTCACTAGACAGTTTCCATTTTTATTGTTTTCCAGATTCTTAGGAATTGGCAAACCTAACTAATTAAGGGATTTATTTTCTTTTTCTTTGTTTATATTTGCTTTCAACAATCGATGAAGCCTTTCTATTTCTAGCAAAAGAAAAGCTATATTTATAATAAGGTGATAATTGCAGAATCTTTCCCATATGACATTCTTTAGTAAAGAAATAAACACTTGGTGAAGCAGCGGCTGAGGAGACCCCCGGACTCACCATGGCCGAAGAAAAGCCGAAGGAAAGAGTCAAGACTGAAAACAACGACCACATTAATTTGAAGGTGGCAGGGCAAGATGGTTGGGTGGTACAATTTAAGATTAAGAGGCACACACCACTTAGTAAACTAATGAAAGCCTATTGTGAAAGACAAGGTTTGTCAATGAGGCAGATCAGATTCCGATTTGATGGGCAGCCAATCAATGAAACAGACACACCTGCACAGTTGGAAATGGAGGATGAAGATACAATTGATGTATTCCAGCAGCAAACAGGAGGCGCTTACCAAAAAGAGAATCTACAATTCTTCTCCAGAACTGTGCTCCCAAGGAAAACAATACATTCACAATTAGAAAACCAAGATTTGGTTCATCCACATCCTGACTACTGCAGTGTGGTGTTCTCTCTTCTTTGACTCCCTTCCCCATTCCTATATTGTACATAAAGTAACTGGTGTAT
>JAQQSW010000093.1:57921-76393 GCA_028646575.1 Pseudocheirus occidentalis
ATTTCAATGTTTTTCTTTTATCATTGTAAAACCAAGGATGATTTTATAACTTTTTTGTAGGTAGCTGTTACATGTAGGGCAATCTCTGTCTCTCAGTAGGGATAAATTACTATAAAGAAATTGATCCTAGATAGTTTTTCCTTCAAGTCAAACATCTTGTTGTTTAAATAAACTTCTTGTTTAAAATAAAAATAATAAAAAAAGAAACAAACACTTGTCCTTTAAAATAACCTTTTATTTACCAGGCAAGAGTTTTCCATTTTAAAATATTTTCTTGTTATTCACTCAGCAGTTCTTAAAATAATTTTGTTGTTAGCTTTTGTATTTGCATCACCAACATTTACCAATTTGTTTTCTCCTTCTCTATCCCAGAGACATCCCTTATAACAAAGAATAAAAAATGTAGAGGCAGCAGAATTAGTCAATACATATAAGGTCTGACATAATATTCAGTATTCTACATCCATACCCCTACCCCCAAAAAAGTCTCCAAAGAAGAGAGGTGACTGCACATATAATTTCTTCAAGCTTTGTTAATCACAATCTTAATACTTTCAGTTTGATTGGTTAATTGTTACTCTTTTTTCCACTCAAATTATAGAATATTTATATATTATTTTTCTGGTTCTGTTCTCTTTGATTCACATCAGTTTATATCAGTAATCCTTTGTTTCTCTGACTTTAATATATTCACTGCTTCGAACAGTAGAGTAAGATTCTATTGCATTCATAAACACAGCTTACTTGCCTTTCCCCAATTCATAATTATCTATTTTTGCAGTTATTTGCTACTATTAAAAGTTCTGCTATAAACTTATGTTATTTTAATTTATTTTACCACTGGCCTTCTTGGGATAAATCTCTAGATCAAACAGTATGTTTGTTTAAGTAATTGTTTTTATCCTTTCAAATTGTTTTCCAAAATGTTTGGAATAATTTTCAGTTCTCCTAACATATAAGTATTTATGTGATGACCTGAATTAGAGAGATAATCTCAAACAAACCTATACAGAGAGCTGGCTGGTATATTTTGGGTCATTCATTGGGCAAAATTTTCATGGAAACTTCAGCATTCATAAACAATGCTAGTAAAATATTCTCCTCCAGTTTTCTACCAAGTCACCGTCTCTGGAGTGACTAGCCATCATTTGCTGCTTGGCTTAAGCACCTCAGGCAATGGAGCTTTCCCTGAAACTCTAGGGATTCAGGATATTCAATGCTGCCTCACAGGTCTAATGTTATTTTGACATTGCTTGTCTCTCCTTTTAAACTTACAATTTTATGTCATAGTCAGGGTCAAGAGATATTTTTGACATCTTGTATGATTTCTGTTCTCTTTTGGTGACCAAGCTCTTGTATCATTTTTTTAAAAATAGTCTTCCCATCTGTATTGGTTGTGGCATTTAGATTTAGTCTCCTAGGAACAGAGTCCAATACAATTAGACAAACATTCATTAACACCCTCCTATAGCATTGTGTTAGGTGTAAGTGATATAAGGACAGAAAAATAACAGTCTTTGCCCATAAGGAGCTTATTAAATGTAATAGCTAGAATCTAGTGGAGTTCTAGTAAAGAAAACAGGTAAATGATGAGAAAGGAGAAAGCCAATCCATTTGGAGGAAATGGAGAAAGACTTCCTGCAGGGAGGTGACAACTAAACTGAGCCTAGAGGGAAGTCAAAAATTTAAATATGTGGAGGTGAGAATAGAGTATATTAAGGTTAAAGAAAGAAGTCAAGTTTCCAGAACCTGAAAGGGGTCATTTTGCCTGGAATGCATAGTGCATAACAGGGAATAATAATAACAGCTAAAATTTCTGTAGCTTGTACTGTGTGCCAGGAACTCTACCAAGCTCTTTACAATTATCTCATTTGATCCTCACAACAGAGGTAGGTACAAATTATTATGCCCATTTTACAGATGAGGAAACTAGGGCACACAGATGGTAAGTGATTTGCATTTGCACACAGCCAGAAAGTGTTTGAAGTCAAATTTGAACTCAGGGCTTCCTAACTCCAGAGCTAACACTATTAACTGCACTACTGAGAAGAGAGAGCTAGATTGTGAAGGACTTTAAATGTCATTTTAATGAGATCATACTCTAGAGGGCATAGGGAGCCACTGGTGACTTTTGAGCAGAAGAGTGATGTTCTCAGAAATATATCTTGGGAACCTTATTTTCGGTGTTGTATGAAGGGAAACTGGACAGGAAGAGACCACTTTAGGAAGCTGTTACTATAATCCAGGCAAGGCATGAAAAATCTCTGATCCATACCATGAGTTTTTTTTTTTAAGAGAAGGCAAAGGATGGCAGTGACAATACGGAAATAGAAATGATGACTCAGCAATTGATTGTATATGATGGTTGGAGTGAGGAAGAGAAAGCAGTCAAGGATAATTCCATGATTGTAAGTGGAAAAGAGAATGGAAAAAAAAAAGGACTTTGGATGACCAGATGGGGATACAGGGCAATATGGTGCATTGAAGAAAGGATTGGCTCTGGATGCAGAAGACCTAAGCTTAAAGCCTGCCTCTGGTGATTATTACCTGTGTGATCATGGACAAGTCACTTCACTTCCCCAGCCTCACTTTCCACATCTGTAAAAGAAGGGTTGACTAAAAGTTCTCTGAGTTCCCATCCAGCTCCATTTCTATGATCCCAAAATGAATTTTTATGCCTGCCCTAGGAAATCTAAGTGGGCTTTTTGCACAGCAGATGGTAGGCTATATTTGTCAATAGTGCACAAAAAAGATGAAGGTTAGATCTACTTGGTTTGAAATCATCCTCATGAAGGGTGATAATTAGGAGATGATGGGATCACTTAGGCTCAGTAGCTTTTTTATTAGCCTTTAAAGTCAATTTGGTTTAGTGCCTGTAAGTTGTGACCTGTAAAATACATAGGTATCACATGTTAGTCTTACCTGCAGTGCAGAACACTCTGCTTCTTCAGCCCTGTGTGCTTTAATAACCTTTCTTATGTACACCAGCACAGAATAGATTAATTACCTCTAACCTTTTACATAGTTGCTCCCTAGACTTACAAGAACTTAGTGGGAATGTTTTTAATTTAAAAGCTTCTCTATTCACATTATTAAAAGTAACCAATTAAAACATAGTCATTGCTTAAATAAGTTCCCTGATTATTTTTCTTGATCAGAGATAGCATAAACATTATGAATCTCTTTCAACAGCAGGTTCTTTTTACCTCATTTTGTTTCCTTTTTTTTTATTACCATGTGACATCTTGTGGCTGATTTTCTCTTAGCAGGATTCTTCATTCTGTTTTCTCTAAACCTTCCCAGCCCCCATCCCATACAGTTGCCAATAGATGTTTCAAGAAACCCTCTTTTCTAGGCCCACCTGCATTTACTGCTATGTTGCTCCCAATAGAGATCCTAAGTAGGCTGCCTTTGTTAATGAGCTTAGAAGACGATTCCCGATTAGTATGGATAATGAATCTGAACACATGTATTTAAATTCTCAGTATTCGAAGTTATCATTATTCAAAATATAGTAACTGGCTCAATCCAATGGAAATATGCAGTGTGAGTTTGAATAATGCAACCATTTTATGTAATTCATTATTCACATTGAGACCTAGTCAATAGTGTCATTTAAGTTAGATTTTCTTGAAGCCATATTTTTACCGTAATCTGTGATCCTTTCTAATAAAGTATTTCTAAACTCATATGTTAATCTTACCACCCCTTCCTATCCAAATACACCCTTTAGAGTACACTGGAAGGTTATAGCTATAATTATGGAGGAATTTTTATTGGTAACATTACATTGGACATTCCCTCTGGACCTGTATCTGGAATGTTCTTTCTCCTCATCTTTGCTTCCTGGCTTCCCTGACTTTTTTTTAAAGTCCCAGCAATCCTTCTTCAGAGTGCCTTGCCTTGTACATAACTTATTTGTACATACATGTTTGCATGTTGTCTCCCTCATCCAGTTGTGCTCCTTGAGTTCAGGGATTGGGTTTTTCTGTCTTTCCTTGTATTGTCAGCACTTAATATGTTGCCTGTCACATAGTTGGAGCTTCATTAATGTTTATGAAATGACTGATTCAGTGTGCCATATGTTTGGTTGTCTCCTGGGAACTTGGGAAAGTTGTTATAAAGTTATACACAGATGTCCAAGGTATTCTTACAGTGAGGGAGTGGTATGGGAAAGGAAAATTTCTTTCATTCCTCATCAAGAAAACATGAATGTAGGATTCCAAAGAGCATGGCAGAGATAGGCAGGAATGGATTAAAGCAGTTCCCTAGATATGTTCAGGTCAAAGTGGCCCCATATGGAATATTCTTTTTCCAGATATAAGAGTATGGTAGCATTTTATGGAGGTTCCCCTAACCTTTACCCTCAGGAAGGTGTAGTAATTGTTATTGTTCAGTCATTTTAATCATGCCCAACTCTTTATGACCCCATTTGGGGTTCCATGGGCAAAGATACTGGAGCGGTTTGGCATTTCCTTCTGAAGCTCATATTACAGATGAGGAAAATGAGGCAAATAGGGTTAAGTGACTTACCTAGGGTCACAAAGCCAGTAAGTGTCTGGGGCCATATTTGAACTCAGGTACTGCTTATTCCAGGCCTAGCACTCTATCCACTGGGCCATCTAGTTGGCCTAGGAAGGTAACATACCCACTAAAAAGTATAGAAAATTATATTAATCTGTTTAGTCTTCTTCTAACTTGCAAAAATACAACTATGGCTTTTATTTTCTCTGTTTAAAATTTTATCTTGTGTGAGAAACGTGAAAGATAAACATATCTAGGAGAGCTTAATACAAGTGTAATCATTGAAACCCCAACAAATCTAATCAATAAAAATTTATCAAATGAATACTGTCTGCAAGGTGCCATAATCAGCGCTAGAATATAAAGATAATATGAAAAACAATTCTTGCCCACAAGCCATTTAGATCCTACTGAAAAATTACAAAGCAATAGGACTTCAGAGGCTGTCTAGTCCAAACCATACCTGACCATGTCTCTTTTCTACCTGAGAACCCCTGAGAATGGGCCATTCAGCCTATAATTGACCCCCAAGAAAGAGCTAGCCACTATCTCTAGAGACAGCCTATTCCAGTTAGTAATAGCTATAATGATCATAAAGTACTTCTTTTCATCAAGTCTTAATTTGATCTTCTGATTTCTACCCTTTGGTCTAAATTCTGCCTTCTGGCACCAAACAGGATGAGATATGGACTAGACCTGTGGCTCCATTGATATAGGGCCTCCCAGATGAGAAGAGGTGCTCCACTGGTTTCTCTAACCTTAGAGTTTTAAAGAGTTAGCTAGAGTACTGAAAGAGTGGTTAAGTGACTCAGTCAGTGGCACAACCAGCATGTGTCAGGTGAAAGATTTGGAACTAGCTCATTATCCACTATACCATGTTGATGAGTAGAACAAAGCTAATACCTCTTCCTCATGAAAATCCTTCAAATACTTGTCGTCGTCCTCACTGCAAAGTCATCTTATCTGTAGACTACCCAGCCCCAATTCCTTCAAATGAGCCTCATGTGGCATGCCCTCTAGTCCACTCCTTTTATATGTAGCAGATTTCTAGGTAACATCCAACTTACCCCTCTCCTTCTAAAGTGTGGTAGCAAAACAACATTAATATTCTATATGTGGTCTAACCAATAATCTCATTGAACTTAGAAACAGATAATCATATTAATGATCCCCTCAAATCCAACCAACTGCCCCAAAAAGCAAAAGGTTGGAAACCAAGAAATGTTTTTTTTTCCACAATATTTCTACCACTTTCCTCTGCTTATAAAGAACCATGAATAAAAACCTTCTGGTGAATGTAATAACTGCTCGTGTCCCTTTATCTGCTACAGACATTTCACAAGAATCTGAACACTCCCCCCAAAGTCAGAATTCTATGAGAGAAAGTATTGATTTTATAAACCTGGAAAGTGAAACAAGAGGGAAAATGACATTGCTAGCTATAGGGAGTTTAGTTCAGGTCAGCAACCCTTAAGCTTTATGGGAATTGTTCAGAAATTACAAATGTTGTGGTGCTAAAAGACTCTGACATGGGACTAGAAAACACATTTTGACAAAGGATAACTTTCAACCTCCACATTGCCATGGTCACCGAATTGGAGAGCATATTAAGTATCCCCACTGGCAGATGGGTTCAAGTGAGACTGATTCTTGGAATGGCATTTGGCCAGAAAGAAACAAAAATCCACCTAGGAATTAACATTCCACTCCTAGAAAGTGCAGTTTCAATCAGATGGTTTGCTGCTGCTGTTCTATTTCTGCTTGTGCTAATTCACATTATCAGAAATGTCATTACGTTAGTACATAATGTGACAGGTCTCTGCTGATGAAACTATGAATCAACAGAGCATAGGAAATTGTTTCATAAGCAATATTCTTTTTAAATTCTTTTTGTTTCAATTAAGGCCTTGATGGGGAGGCAATGATAAAGCATACCTTATTTGCTTTTTGTTGTGAATAAATTGCTGGTTCCTTCCCACCCCACCCCCAATGTGTTTCTAATTGCAAGCTAGTTTCTTTTGTAAGCTCAGTGACAGTAACTAACTACTGGGAAATGCCATTTTTACTCTTGTCATCTTGGTTCTCCTCCCCATCCCCCATTATGCATTACTCTAACATCGATAGCATCACTTAGCAGTGCCCCTTACAAGCACATGCTAGAGGAGATGAAAGATAACACTTCAAGTCTGTGATGGGATAGGGAGGGAGCTTTTCATTATAATGGGCTTGTAGGGTGAGGTGGAATATTCCATTAGTGTTTGTTTCAGTATCTTCTAGCTTTGTCTACAACCCTTTCTGTCAAGGGATAGCACTTTCTTATCTTGAAGGAAGCCCATTGACATCTCTCACATTGAAATAGGCTTGCCTACCCTCATTCCATTACCAAAGGATAGCTTTGTTTATATGAGAAAAATAGCATCCAGAGTACTGATGCCAGGGCTTTAAATCAGGTTATATGAAGACATGTTTCCTATTACAAGCATGGAGCATTGAATATAGTGTCAAACTCCATTTCTCTCTCTCTCTCTCTCTCTCTCTCTCTCTCTCTCTCTCTCTCTTTCTCTCTCCTTCCCTTTTCCTCTTCCTTTCCCTTTCCCTCTCTCTCTCACTAGAACAGATGACTCAGTGGATAAGGATGAGAGAGATATATTCTCAATTTAAGGGGATATAAAATTCAAAGATACCAATTAAAATAACAAAGAAAGAGTGGCAATATATGACTGCTTTTCCCATCAATGCATATTTTATACTAGTTTAGATTCATTCTCCATTTCAGAGGCAGAGACACAATGGCATAGCAAAACCCACTCTTACATAGTATTTAAGATTTGCAAAGCATAGGAAAAAAATGGGCGCTTGACTACAGGTCAGAAGATCTGAGTTTGATTCCCATTTCTAATACTAGCTAATGGTAGGACTCTTTGGTCAAGGCAAAACTTCTCCCAGTAATAACTAACTAGCATTAATAAAGTGCTCTAAAATTTGCAAATCTCAGCTGACTCTCACAAGAATCCTGTCAGGTGGATACTACTATTATTCATATTTTACAGATTAAAAAAATGAGATCCAAAGAAGTTAAGTGATTTATCCAAAGTCACACAGCTTATAAGCATTTGAGGTAGGCTTTGAACTTAGGTTTTCCTGATTCCAAGTCCAACATTCTACACACTGCCACCTAGCCACCAACTCCCTAGGGTTTAACTTATCTATGGAATAAAGAAAATAAATTTAATTATTTCTAAGGCATTAGGCCAGTTTTCCCATCTAGAAATAGTAGGGATAATTTTTCATTCTCATTTTGCACATTCATGAATTTGAGAATTTGTTTAATTCCCTAATTTTCACTGCCATTTCGATAATTATCCTCTTAGAATTCCTATGATCATAACTTTGGTCCATATTGTAGTCACTAATGGTCACCTTTTAGGCTTGTCTTTCTTTCTTGGATCAACCATCTAAAGACTTCTGAATACTGCTGACAAGCTATCATCTCCCCCAACTACCTGTACTCTATCATTTTCTTCACTAGGTCCTTTTAGTGACTTCCCATCAAACTATAAACCTAAATCCCACTTCTCATAGCTGTTGTATCCAAAGCAGCCACACCCAATAAACCTGTCTTGGCAGATGGGCTAAACCAGGTTGAGGGTAACCCAAGTTAGGGGAGTAGGGGAATGTCTACCCCAAGCATGTGAAGACTTCAACTAGTGTAATGGGCAAATGAGAACAATTTATTCTAATGGCCATGAAAGTGGCTAAAGCAGGCACTGCGAGCACTTGGAATTTGGTCAGACATCACAGACATCAAGGCAATCCACTGCATCCCAGGCTCTAACCAGTCATCTCAATTTCTCTTTTGTCACTGGATTTTGATGCCTGTGGAACAGAGAGCTTAGCTGATGACTTTGTGCAACTCTGCCTCACTGAAAACCAATTCACGGCAAATCAAAACATCACCTCCTAATATCATTGGTCCTCTTCTAAAACAAAAGACAAACAACAGGTCGGTACGGATAGGAATTTGGCATGTGATTTCATTGGCATAGGGATTTCTTGTGCAAAGGAATTCAATCTAACCCTTTTTCTCCAATTTATGGGTCTTAGTTTCCTAAAGCACTGAGAGATTCAATGACTTGCCCAAGGTCACACAGCCAGTGGGTTTCAGAGCTGGGACTTGAATCCAGGTGTCCTTGGCTTTGAGGCTGTCTCTCTCAGTTACCATGAAATGCCTTGTAGAACATTGAAGATAATTTCAAGTTCTTTATCTTACCCTATCCCTTTACTTATCCCTCTCCAGACTCACTTATTAATGACATCTATATTTGATCAATCTTTTCTTAATTCTAAGTCTTTTCCTATATTATCTCTCCTCTTGTGGAAAGTCACAACTGTCCTTGATTGCAGTCTCCTCCAATTCATTGAAAAATTCCTTAATTTCATCTCTTTCAGAAAACCTTTTCTAAATGCTAACAATAGTGATGGTTATTCCTGCAATGTATAGCTTACAGAACTTTCTCCTCATTATTCACTCCAATAAATGAACTAAATTCTTTGTTTCTGTGGGATTTTCCAATAATTGATGTGTTTGTTTAGTTTATATATTTAATAATTTTTGCATATCAGTGTTGCTGTGTATTACCCCCTAGAAGTCAGGGACTCTGTGGACTCAATTCCTTTTGAAGAGTGAGTACACAGCACACAATCACTTGGAATCAGATATTTGCTCAGCTGCTATCCCTTTATATCTATGCATTTCAACTCCTCCATGAAACCTTCCTTGATTTTCTCAGCTTGACATAATCTCTGCCTCTTCTTGGATCTTTCATACTACTTTGAATCTCTCCTATTAACTTGTCATGTTCTAATTATATATCTCCCCTACTACAATGTAAGTTCCTTGAAGGATAGGGACTCTTATCTGATTTATGTCTACCTTCTTTCCTATATGTGCTTCACATGCAGCAGACACTTATTAAGGTCAATAAACATTTGCCAAAATTTTAAGTATTATGATTTTTAAAAAATGAAGCATTGCATCATAATGTTGATTCTGTGTGGAGCATGTAATTAAATTCTTGGCTTTGTTT
This sequence comes from Pseudocheirus occidentalis, assembly GCA_028646575.1. Taxonomy (NCBI): domain Eukaryota; kingdom Metazoa; phylum Chordata; class Mammalia; order Diprotodontia; family Pseudocheiridae; genus Pseudocheirus; species Pseudocheirus occidentalis. The sequence continues at coordinate 67,533 of JAQQSW010000093.1, forward strand.
TTCTACAGCTTTTCTGCATGTCCATTCTCATGCTTACCACTTCATCTCTCTAACCCTTTTTGTTTTCCTTTATTTCTTGCCAATTTCATTCAATCCTCTAAATTTTTCTACCTTTATATACCAGATCTTAACTGGGTAACTAGCAAAGTCTCCGACTGTTCTCATGGCAGTTATCCACTCTCACACTATGATAAATACCACACCAACACACTGGCATAGCAACCACAGATAGTCATAAATAGCATAGCAAGTCATTATCAAGGTATTTTGTGAGCAAAAATAGCTCAAGCATAAGTCTTGTTGGAATCAGACAGTCCATTCTTATATAGGAACATTTATATGCCAGCACACTGACTCATAAGCTCTGTTAATGAACTAAGTGCAGGGTTTCCCAAACTTGACTTAACAATGGAACAGGTTGGGGATTGAAACATATGGACAGATAGAATACATAAATGCTATTCCCCAAAGCCTAAGGGAATGTAACATTCCTATGATAAAGGAAACAGCAACAAGAACAAAGCAGAAGATTTCTATAATGGAAAGAAAGTGGCATAGAAAGAGTATTTCATGGCTTGTCTTGTTCCCCAAGTGCCTGAGAGGCAGCATGGCACATTGGACAAAGAATGGTCTAAAAGTCAGGAAAATCTGGGTTCAAATCGTACTTCTGACACATAAGGCTATGTGACCCTGGGCAAACCACTTCTCAGTGTCCCAAGTAATTCTCTCTAAGTCTGTGAATTACAGGATAGTTACTAATCTGCTTTGGGAGAAGGAACATCCTACATCAATGAAATCACAGCTCCAGCTGAACCTTCCCTCCTTCTCCCCCACAAAAAATTCCCAGGACCTTGTACATAATAAGTACTTAATAAATTGTTGTTGTTCATTCATTTTTCAGTCATGTCCAACTCTTTGTGACTCCATTTGGGGTTTTTTTGGCAGAGACTAGAGTGGTTTGTCACTTCCTTGTTCAGCTCACTTTATACTGAGGAAACTGAAGCAAATATGGTTATGTGACTTAACCAGGGTCACACAGCTCATAAGTGTTTCGGGCCAGATGTGAACTCAGGAAGATGAGTTATCCTGACTCTATGCCCAGTACTCCCACCACTTATTGCTTATTGAACTGATGAGTTAATACTTTAATCAATCAACATGTGATAAGTGTCTACTATATACTAGATCCATACTAAGGATGCAAATGAATGTAATGAAACCAATGAATGAAATTGATCCCTACTCCATAAGTGTGTATGTATATGCACATATACATACATACATATGTATGTGTAATGGATTATATATAAATATATATACATGTACATATGTTATATATTTTACTGAGAAAAAACATGCTTTGGAACTTTTTTTCACAGAACCTACATATACTTTGGAAGACAACACCAGGATTTTACAAAATAATTTTTTTAAATGTTCTGGGAATAAATGTTAGTTGGCTCCTTAAAGTAAAGTGCTGAATCATTTTAAGATGGCATTATTTAGTCTGATTAGGGTTCCCTGCAGCTTACTTTAATAACAATCTTGTGAATTAGATCATTAGATCATAAAGCTGATTATATCTGTTGACTAAAACTGAAGGGAGGAGGGATTGCTTGTTTTTTCTTTGTTTTTGTTTTCTTCTAAAATAAAGTGCTGTGAACTCTCTCACAAGGGAGAGTCATCATAAAGAAATTCAGGGAATCATCACCCTCTATCTAATAATTCTGAGTCCACATACATCTAATACTATGACTCTGTTCTATTATCAAACTTTAACTTTGCATGTTTTCTTTAGCAAATAGAAAACTTTACATTCATCACAAGCAATAAAAGCATAAGATATGACAACTTTTCAAATATATTTTGGGACAAATGTTAAAACAGGTATTAATACTTTTAAGCAAAGAAGAATGTTAAGCAAATAGATAAATCACATTCTAATTCATCACACTTTTTGGAAAATGTTATTTATCAGGTTAAGAGTTTGATTACCTCTGCCATTATGAAAAAAAAATTCAGTGAATCTGGTCCCCTGCCCAGGAAATGTAGGACTAAGATTAACATACACACACACACACACACACACACACACACACACACACACACTTCCATATACTCAAATGGATCCTTGATTTCATTGACGTGTTGGCACAGAGCACAATCTATCCATGAGACTCTTGTCCATGTTCTTCCATAAATCCCTGTGACCTGAAGCATTTATTACCTTGAGGCCAACTTGTTTGCATTGCTCTGCATAAAATATTAAAAGACCTATTAGTGAAGCCTCTGGGCAAGTTGGGTAGATCCTTTATTTCTCTTCAGAGGGTTAGAGGAACTATCCAGCTTACCCAGAAGCTTCACAAATGGGTCCTTTAATATTTCACACACTGCAGTGCAAACAAAGTGTCCAATAGGGTAATGAATGCTTCAGGTTGCTTGGACTCTTGAAGCCATTCTATTAAAATGCAGAGTGCTGGGAAGAGAGAGAGAGTGTCCATACAGACAAGATTGTGGAGCCTTGAAGGATTAGTACTTCTGCTACACACTGAGGCTCTTCATACTTGCCTCATTCTTGTTTAATGATCAGCCCAACTTCAATACTGGTTATATGCCACTGCTTCCTTATGTCCACCATGTGTCCTTTTGATGTCTTAATTTGTCTATCATTTTAATTTCTTAGAGATTTGGTGCTTCATAGTTTATAGCCCTTTGGCATCCTCCCACCTAAGAGATTATTTTGTATATATTTTAATGCATGGTCAATATTTAATGTATATATTTTAATGCATTATGTCATATTATTCCTGTAGAATCTGAAATCTTCAAGTGGAGAGATTGTCATTCAGTCAATAAACATTATTATTTGCATATTGCCAGGCATCATGCTAAGATTGGAATATATAAAGACAAGCAAAAAGAGTCTTTGCTCTCAAGGAGTTCTCTGTAGAGGGCCAGAACCGATCCAGTCCAGTCATGGGTAGAATTTGGGTCAGGATTTCCCTAGGCCTTGCTCCTCATGACAGCTCATTGTTGCTCAGGGTGACTGGCTCACCATCTTTCCTTGGTTAGCAAGAGACCAGGGTGAGATTGCCAAGAAGTGATTACTGAGAAGTGATCCCATATGCACACAATGGAATAAAGGACAAGATGTAGTCACTTTTGCTATTAGTATATAAACAGTTACCCTCAAGTAAATAAATGGACTGCCTATACAGCTTCCTGCCTGATTTGTGTCTCATCATTCCCACACTCTCACATTCTGCCCACACCTCTTTGGTGCAGGCATCAGTTCTCTTCCTCTCTCTGTCTCTGTCTCTGTCTCTGTCTCCCTCTCTCTCTGTCTCTCTGTCTCTCTCTGTGTGTGTCTGTCTGTCTGTGTGTCTGTCTGTCTGTCTCTCTCTCTCTTTCTCTGTCTCTCTCTCTCTCTCTCTCTTTTGAGTGTGTACAATTTTTGGCTTTGTATTTCAGGACCTAGCATAAGATCTTGCACATAATCCTATAAATGCTTGCTTGTTCAGTGAATCACCCAGAGAATCTTCATTTTCAATAGATGAGATAGCGGGATTTGGTGACTGAGAATGTTTAATCTAAAAGATTTAGAGTAGGAAAGGACCTCAGAATTCATATAATCTAACCTTTTCATTTTACAAATGAGGAAACTCAAACCAGAGAGGCTGTGATTTCTTGTAAGGAGTGGCCAGGGGCTGAAGCCATGTGCTCTTTCTCTAGACTCAGAGGTTTTTCTCAGTAAATTCTGCTTTCTCAAAATATGATACTATTTCTCAAATAAAATCTTGTCTTTTTATTCTCCTGCTTCTATCTTGTTCTGTTTCTACTTATTTTATAGTGCCTGTCTAAGGCATATGTACTGATGGACCAACTCAATGAGCAGCCCAAACAACTGCAAATCATAATCACATATACTTGTGACATGGTAGACACATTCTTTCCCTTATTTATAAGTACTGTCTGTAAGAAACTGAAGAACCAAGTGTAAATAAACACACTATTAAAATTGGCAATATAAATATAATTATGACCCTCATCTAGGAAATTGCCATTTTTCCCCTGTTATCAGATCAAAATGTGCATTTTCAAAGGAACACATAATGCAAAGTTTCATAAAAGACTTAGTGAGAAAGAAGGCTTACAACAGAGTTGCCAATTTAAATACAGCTTTGAGATTATGAAGGATTTCCAATTTTCCTGCTTATCCTGTATGCTAGAAAAGCTATGTTTCTGTTAAAAGTAGCTAGCCCAGGAGCAGCAGGAGAGCAACAGCAGTCAGTAAGGCTAGGAAGTCAGGGATCAAAACATGAATCAGATCATCCAACCCTAGCCACAGGGAAGCAGTAGCTGGACCCCAAGCTTCCTAAGGGTCACTGAGCTTCCAACCTGGCCCTCTCTCCTTCTGCATCCTGACAATATCCTTATTCAGCCCTAAGATTGCTGAGCTGTTTAGTGCTCAGATATTAGTCTGGTGCCTAGTTGACAGAGATTTTGGATTCCTCAGAGCTTTGATCAACTACTAACATTAATGAAAAAGTGCTAGATCAGATGCCTAGAATTTAAAACCTGTTTTATATTAGAACATAAACTCCTCAAGGGTAGTGTCCATCTCTTCTCCTGCTAAATAAAGTGTTTTAGACAATGTCTTATACAATATAAGCATATAAGAGACCTCAAGAAATATATTTGATGATGATGACAGCATTTAAACCTCAACATTAGAAAAAAAAATCCTGTCAAGTCCTCCAACTCAGTATCTCAAACTGAAGTCAACATTTCATCTGAGAGTGCCCTATTATACAACTTTGTGCTTTGGCTAAGTAAGAGTGAGTCATCATGATTCAGTTCCAAGTCTGTTTATTTGGTGACAAAGAGAAATGGGGTTTGGGATCAAATGAGATGAGTGTAAGGTGCTTCATAAATCTTGAAGTGTGATATGCCTATGAACCATCACTATGATTAGAATTATACCAATTTGTATATATGTATTCATATATAACCAATATTTAAGGACTTGTACTGGTTTCATTTTTGTCTAAAGTGAAAGTTAACATTTATATAGTACTTTTGAGGTTTGCATAGCATTTTATCATTTGTTCTTTTTAATAAACTTGTGAGGTCAGTGCTTTTATTACCACTTTACAGATGAAGAAACTGAACCTGAGATAGGTTAAGAGAATTTCTCAAGATTATATCATCAGTGAGTATCTGAGATAAGATTTTAACTCAGGACTCCCTGACTCCAAGTTCAGTATTTTATCTGCTACACCTCATTTACTCTCTACTGATCTTTATCATATGTGTATATATGTGTGTATGTGTATGCAAATATACATATATATGCATAGTTTTGTTTGATATTTATATATTTATGCATATAGACATATACAATTTTTAACATTCAGGTTTTAAAAAAAATTTTGAGTTCCAAATTTTTCTCTCCCTCTCTTACCTCCCCCTTCCCCAAAATGCTAATCACTTTGAGACAGATTATGTATGTACAATCAAGTAAAACATATTTCTACATTAGTCATGCTGTGAAAGAAGAAACAGACCAAAATTTAAAAACTCACACACAGTGAAAACTAGTATATTTTGATCTGCATTTGGGCTCCATCAATTCTTTCTATGGAATAGAAAGAATTTTGTCCTCATGAGACCTTTGGAATTATCTTGGATAATTGTATTGATGAGCTAAGTCAGTCATAGTAGATCTTCTCCCAACGCTGCTGTTGCTCTACTACAAAGTTCTCCTGGTTCTGTTTACTTCACTTTTTATCAGTTCATGTAAAGTCTTTCTGAAATCTGTTTGCTCCTCATTTCTTATACCACAATGGTATTTCATTAGTAATATATGACAACTTCAACTCTTCCCAAACTGATGGATATCCCGTCAATTTCCAAATTTCTGTGATCACAAAAATAGCTGCTATGAATATTTTTGTACAAATAGATCCTTTCCCCTTAAAAAAATATCCCTCTGGGATACAGACCCAGGGGTATTGCTTGATCAAAGGGTATACACAGTTTGATTATTTTGGGGCATAGTTTCAAATTGCTTTCCAGAATGGTTAGATCAATTCATATTTCTACCAACAGCAAATTAGTGTCCCAGTTTTCACACATCTTCTCTAACATTTATCCTTTTCCTTTTCTGTTATGTTAGCCAACTTGATAGGTGTGAGGTAGTACTTCAGAGTTCTTTTACTGTGCATTTCTCTAATTAATAATGATTTAAAACATTTTATATGACTATAGACAGTTTTGATTTTTTCACCTGAAAACTGCCTGTTCATATCCTTTGACCATTTATCAGTGGGGGAATGAATTGTGTTTGTATCTGCTCTCTATGTATTTGAGAAATGGGGCCTTCATCAGAAATAACTGGCTGTGAAAAGTGTTTCCCGACTTCTTGCTTTCCTGCTAATCTTAGTTGCATTGGTTTTGTTTATACAAAACCTTTTAAACTTAAAATAATAAAAATTATTCATTTTCCATCTTATAATGTTCTCTATCTCTTGTTGGGTCATAAATTCTTCCCTCTTCCACAGATCTGACTGGTAAACTATTATTCAACAAGCAAGCATTTATTAAGTGTCTACTGTGTGCCAGACACTATGATAGGTGGTGGAGACACCAGGAGTCAAGTAAGTAGCACTCACTAGGTCATTTTAAATGTTTGATGAATACCTATATAGATAGATATTAAACATATTTAACATAGCATACATCATACACATATAAATAGATATACATTTAACATACAAATATATGTATTAACATTATAAATAACAGTATATGTGTTACTGAGTACATAACACATGTATCTTATGTACTGTTCCTATAATAATAGATACAAAGACAATATTTATAAATCTATTTGAATGTATCACATATATTTTGTCACTGTTCAGTCATTTTATTTGTGTCTGATTCTTTGTGACCCCATTTGGTGTTTTCTTGCCAAGGATACTGTTATTTTGCTATTTTATTCTCCAGCTCTTTTTACAGATGTGCAAAATGAAGTAAACTGGGCTAGGTCGCTTGCCCAGCATCCCACAGCTAGTAAATATCTGAGGCCAGAGTTGAACTCAGGAAGATGAGTCTTACTGACTCTAGGCCTGGAAGTCTATGCACTATATCATCTAGCTGCCCTATATATAGAGAGAATATGGATGAATAGACAGATGACATGGTCTGGTAAATAAAGATCTAGACTGGGAATCCGGAAAACCCTTGGCACATGTCATGCCTCTGATATATAGTGAGCATCCATAGGCAAGATCTCTAACCTCTCTGTGATCCAGAAAACTTTCTGTGACTTTAAGTAGTAGATGAGATACAAATTTATATCAGTAGAGAAAGTTTCTAATCCAAAAGATCCCTATACTCATTAATTTATTTATTCATTGATTCAAGAAGTTTCTTAAACTCTTAAACCTCCAAAATTCTCCATGAAACAACGGCCATAGACATGCTTCTTGTGTTGCTATATGTCTACAATTCTTGGTCTCCTAGGAATTGAAATACTTGTAGTTCATCCAAAGGGCAATGCAGAAGTATTGAGTGGATTGAGTAAATTGTAAAATATTATCAGTGGAACAAAAGTGTGTAAGAGAAGCAGTGTAAAGGCTATGTGAAAGATCTTTGAGTAGGAATTTAAATGAACTAGTAATATAATGAAAGCTAAGATAATGATTTAAAGCAGGTATGGACATTTGTGTCCCCTCCCCCCCCCCAGCAGGCTTTAGTGGTACAAAAAAGGACAACTTATAAAGCTGTGTGCTGTGAAAGAGGGAGGGGTTTCTGATTTCATGCACATGGGGGAACTTTAGAGAGAAAGGGCAAGATTGAAGACATGAATCATAAATGGCAAATGGGAGCCCCCTGGAACCACAAGCATATGAGGTATGTTGTTAACCCAACATTATATACAATAAGTCAAATTATTGTTTTGTTAACCCAACAGGTCTCTTAAACACCAGTACTTGAACCTGCAGAGATTGCTAAAAGTTGACTTCTTAGGAGACATTATTCTCTCTTTAGTTGATTTGAGATTTCATTATGCTTTTGAATTGGACAAGTCTTTTATTCTTGCATATTCTGTCACCTAACTGACCTGGATAACATTCCTGAGTATTGTGTTAGTGCTTGCTTTGACAAATATATTTGACAGACCACTGCAATAGCATGTTGTGGGGCGGCCTGGTTCAAGTATCTCTCAACTGCAAACCATCCTCTATTCAGCCCCCAAAGTGATTTTCCTAAAGTGCATATCACCCTACTACTCATTAAAACCCACTGATTCCTTATCTTTTCCAGGATCAAATACAAAATCCTCTGGCATTCAATTCCTTTCCTAACTTACCCTCTCACCTTTTGGGTCTTCTTACACCTTTCTCCCCACCACATACTCTTTGATTCTAGTCGTACTAGATTCCTGGCTATTCCTCAAATAAGACATTTCATCTCTTGATATTTTCTCTGACTGTCCTCCATGCCTGTGATGCTGTCTTTCCTCATCACTACCTACTGGCTTCTTTGACTTATTATAAGTCCCAACTAAAATCACATCATCTACAAAAGCCTTCCTCACTCAATGCTTTTCAATTCCAATGTCTTCCTTCTGCTAATTATTTCCTATTTGCCCTGTAACTAGCTTGTTGGTACCTATCCGTTTGCTTGATGTCCCTCCCGTTAAATTGGGAGCTCCCCCAGGGCTGGGACTGTCTTGTGACTCCTTTTATATCCTTAGTGCTTACCACAGTTTCTGTCACCCAGTAGGTGCTTAACAAATACTTATTGATTGACTGATCTGTGATAGTCATTTGTGTAAAAGGAGAACTAAA
>JAQQSW010000093.1:76893-107178 GCA_028646575.1 Pseudocheirus occidentalis
GAAAGTAGAAGGATGTCTATGGCAGGATGATCATGCTACTGTTCTCTGATCTTGAAAAGGGGGATTGGGCTAGAATTCTATCTATCAAGTAAATGTCTATTTGCAATTTATGATGCATTTTGGGGGTTCAGGATAAAAGACACTTTTCAATGTCATTCTAGCAGGATATAGTTTCACCTCAGACTAGGAAAGTAACAGTTGGCCTAATCTTGGTCATTTATCTTCTCTCTCTCTAAATGCTAAATATACAAAAGACAACCATAGTAGGCAAATATTTATTAAAACAAGGAGTAAAGAGTCAGGGAAGTTGTACAGATTAGTTTAGGTAACAGAATACACAGGAATAAAGGGGTACTGTAATTCAGATGTTAGAAAATCTCAGATAAACCAAGGAGAAAATAATATTACCTGGAAAGTTCACTCTTGGCAGTTCCTGGGGGTAGAGGCACTGGGAATCAAAGAATGTGTTAGCCTAAGTGCCTGTGTTTTAGGGGCAGGGGCTGCCATTTGTCATTTGATGTTCATGTCTTCTCACTTGCCCTGTGTTACAGCTGGCCCTGAATCAAGACTGCACCCCATTAATTCAATGCATGAACTGAAGCATCCATACATCATTGAACAGCAAATAAAAAGAGAATTCCTTAATCAGAGTATAAAAAGGATATTCTACAACTCCAGTATTTCTTTAGCTTTTGCATTCACGACCCAAGTGGTATACATATGGAAATTTGTCCAGTCCCACACCATGGCAAGGTGTGATGGCTTGTGTGATCCTGGAACACCTACTAAGTCCAAATGGTTCTGATCTGTTATGGGTAGACCTTTCTAATATATTAGAGTGGCAAGATAGACACATCAATATGGCAGAGTCTATCAGGAAGCTGCATGTCAAATGAGATAAAAGTCCTGCCTTTGACACCTTTTAGTGAAAAACTAGCCTAACCTTATTTGGAAAAGGATTTGGGGAGAAGGGGGTTTGGAACCCTGTTATATACTGGTTCTATAACATCCTATCTCTTTCTTTAATTCTATCTCTAGAGTCTATCACCTCTCTGACAATTCAAAGTCATCAGTACCTCTGCCTTTGGAACACTCAGAGTGAAAGATACCTTTAGGAGACTGTCAAAGCTCATTTGGATGGAGTATAGACTGTATGAGCAGGCAACAAATTAAGTTTTACTTTATTACTATGACTTTAACATGCAAGGGTAAAAATATATCTCAAGGTAGACTCCTCCTATAATTTAAATGTCTGCTGTAAATAGTTGTCTACTTTTAAAAGTTTTGTTAACTTTTCCCAACTAGTCAATAGTACCTTCAATTTCAATCAAACATTAGCAATCCAAGTTAATTGGATTCAATTTAACTGAACAAATATTTCTTAAGTACACATTATATGCAAAATACTATATTAGGTATCTTGGATGGATAGAGATAAAAAGGGACACAATTCCTGACTTCTGAGAGCTTCTACTAGTTAGAAAGAAGCACATCATACAAAGAAGAAAATTCTATCTACACAGATAAGTTTAATACAAAGCATTGTGTGATGATCTAAGCAGACAGATATAGACATAATTTTTTAGGAAAAATGAGGAACAGATCAGGAATGGTTTGATGAAAGTGGAAGCATCTGAGCTAGGTCTTAAAGAAAGATTCTGAAAGACAGAGGTTAGAAAATAATGTATTTGTGACTTAAGAATAAACTACACAGATCTCTTTCCTCCTGGAGAAGGTCAAGTAGGAGAAACTGTTAATAATCAAGTTTGGTTGGAATACAGACTGCATGAAGGAAAACATTGCCTACCTTGACCTCTTTTTCAAGAAGGGCCTTAACAAGGATCTACTTCACACCTGACTCCCCTCTCTTGACTTCTTTTCCTCCTCCTCAGCAACCACCTTGCCTTTACAAGGAGTCAGTTCCTCTTCATATCTTCTCTTTCTCAAGTCAAACTGATACCTATTAAAGATCTTAGTTTAAAAAAGTCAAGGTCTTCCACTGCATCCAGGACCACCTCCAGTCATCCTGAAGTATATCTTGCCATTGGACAGAGATGACTCTGGAGAAGAAAGTAAGGCTGGTGACTTTGCACAGCCCTCTCTCACTTAAAACCAATTCACTTGTATGTCAGGACATCACCTCCTGGACATCATGGTCCTCTTCAAGAACAAAGGACAAACAAGAAGGTAAGCTACTTGAGGGTAGGAAGTTTTGCTTCTTCCAGCACTTAGCACAATATCTGCCAGATATAACAATGTGAAGTAATGCATAAAATTAGGAAGGCAATTTCAAAGCTAAATGTAGATAACCTTAAATGCCAGATTAAGAAATTCATTTATTTTCCCCATAAAGTAAATGTTTGCTTGTTTTAAACTTTTCTTCAGTTGGCTTTTACTTCACTGGTGCTTTCTCTTCCTGTAAGTAATAGAGTTATGGAAAGATTTTGAGCAGAAAAATGATATCATCAAGTCTTTGTATGAGAAAGATTATTTTTCTAGGTGCATGGGGAATGTCTTAGATGGTAGAAAGGCCAGAGAAGGTAAACTGCTCAGAGTGCTATTATAATGTTCCAGGCAAGAACTGGCATGGATCAGAAGTAGTAAAGGTATGAGTGGACAGAAGGGTAGATATGTGAGAAATACGATGCAAGTAGAATTGAAAGGATTTGAAAAAAAAAAAGAAGAATCCCCCAAAAGGCAGATTTCAAGTCTTGGTGGTATCATCAATAGAAACAGTAAAGTCCAAAGAAGAGCCTGGAGTTTGGGAGTGAGAGTGGAACTGGGGGTAGGGGTGGGGTGGGGGTGGGGGTAGGGGTCTAAGGGAATTAATGAGCCCTATTTAAGGCTGGTTTAGTTGCAGGTTCTAGTAGTACATGTAGGTGGAGATATGCTACTGTAATTCAGGCAAAAATGTGAGAATGGATATAGATATATTTGGCTATCAGCAACAATGAAATGATATTAAACACATGAGTTCAATTAGTTCTCTTCCTTATAATTTATGCACACCATGCATTTTCATCATTGTTTAGGGAGGTTACTGCTATTTCTCAACTCCTTTTTAATTTTTTTTCCCAAAGTACTATTCCTAATTCAGTACTGCAGTGGATGGATATATTTATGAGGAGGAAAATATCTGAAGAGAGCAAAACTAGGAATATTGTCGGTCTACAATTTATAATCCCTTTTATACCATTGTCTTTAATGTTAATAATTTACAGTCATCTTTGACAATATCTTTTTGCCTTTACCTTCTTTATTCTTCCTCAAGACTATGGGACAAAAATAGATTTAGGTAATTGCTTGTTTTAAATTTGTCATTGGTGAGCATTCATTTCATTGATGCATTCTTTTCCTCATATACCCTAAAATGTAGATACAAATGAGACCATGAAACACTCTATTTCCTCTCTTGGTTGGTAGGAATTTTCTGTTTTATTGAGGGAGGTGTTTATATGTTCCTTTCATACCAGGACTAAAAGAAAGATACAAGAACCTCTTAATACTATAGCAGTGGTCTCCAAAGTGAGAGCCAAGACAGAGCCCTAAGAAGGGAGTCATTAACCAATACAGTGCCTGATGTCAGTCCCTCAGGACAGTAATGTCTTTACTGCAACCCAAGGTACCCACAGCAACTACTAAACAGATGTCACTGAAAAAATTTTCTTCTCAGCCTCATACTCATAGCATCCCCTTCTATTACCTTATGTCTGCAGCAGGCACCTCTTCAAGGGCAGACACTATGCTCCAGGTCAATGACTCATAAGGAAGAGACATTTCCTTTCCACTCCTCTAAATAGGGATGAGTCAGTCACAAAAAACAAGCTAAATGTATACAGATTACATTACATTTTTTCCCCTCAATGCAATTCCTCTTTTAAATATTGCCTTCTCTGGGAGGGTATTTCTATCCTCTCAGTTACTATATATTCAAACATTTTCCAAGGTTTATTGTTCCTGTATCCACAACATGATTCACTTCTATCTTATTCTTTTTATTCACATAGCCTGCACTTTAGGTCAGACCTCATCACCTTTTATAGGGGCTACATATAGGCAGCCAGGCAAATGGCTCCTTTTTTTTTCATTTTTGCAATACTTTAATTGAAAAATGCCTGATATAACTTAATTGCAATCAGTGAACATGCAGAATTTTAGCAGGAACCATATTTCTCTGTGTGTAGATATTTAATATCTTCTACTTTCCTGACTCCAATCTATGCTCTACATAGCTGCTGATGTGATTTTCCTAAAGCACAAGTCTGACCATATTGTATATTCTCTTCTCAGTAAATTCAAATGGCTCTTCTAGAATTAAAGTCCTGAATTTGTCATTTAAAGCCCTTCTCAGACTAGTTCTAATCTACCTTTCTAATCCTCTTATACATTACTTTGGATCCTGCACTATATAGTCTGCTCTAGACACATAAGTCTTACTATTCCTCACATTCACACAAATACATAAATAATGTATCAAATGTGAATGGGAAATAAAAGGTTAATACCATTCATTTAACAAGACTGTAAGTAAAGAAAGAGAAATGAATTCATATAGAAAACTTTCTGCTTAGTTGAAATGAGACAATTAAAATGTTATTTTTGCATTGTATATAGTCACCACCAACCCAGAGAGAAATATGATCCCTTTTGAAAAGGCATTGTTTAATGATTGTTATGACCTATTGACTTGTGATATTGTACATCTTCCAATAAAAAAGACAGAATCTAAAAAAAGCCATCAGTTTCACTAGGGACACTAATCAAATTAACTGAATAATTAATCACTACAGAACAATTATTATTTGCAAGTCTACCCTATTCCCCAGGACATACAAAGGGAATTTTTGAAATAACAAAGCATAGTCCATTACATTGCTCTCAAGACCAAAAATTAAAAGCATTTAAAATTTGTTATTTTGCTTTATAATCTTATAAATTTCTATTTTGTATGTATTGTAACATCAATATGTAGATGATGCAATATTGTATATTAGTTCAATAACATGTAAATATATGTGTGTGTATATATAGATATATAGATATATATAGATATATATATATACACACATATGTGTGTGTGTGTGTGTGTGTGTGTGTATAATCAAAGAGTTTGGTGTCCACAAGGCTAAAAGATGGTATATACATTTTGTTCTAGGAAAACACAAAAACTAGGAAGGGGGTACAGAGTTAAGATTGGAAATCCAAGAGCATTAGGATGGGTTAAATGAAGGGAAGAGATAAGTGAGCAAAGAGTTAATTTGGAAATGATCGAAAGACTCCTAGATTTAAAACTTATGGGATATAGTCTTGAATCTTTCTATTATTTTAGTTCAGCAACGATTGATTAGGCACCAGGTTCTGTGTTAGATATTGGATATTCAAAGACAAAAATGAAATAACCGCTACCATCAAAGATCTTTTATTTTGTCTGTAGAGGGAGAAGAAGACATATATGGAAAATTAAATGCAAAATATATACAATGAAATTTCTAGGAGCGCTAAAAAGTAGGGGTATCAGAATAGACTTTCCTAAAGGAGATAGGACTTAAGCTAAAAATTATAAATTAGTGGGTAGAAGGGAATATATTCAAGTATGATTGGCAAGTTATTTGAAAACACAGAGCCAGGAAATGAAAAGTCATTTATAGAAAACAGAAAATAAGCCAGTTTGACCAGAATATAAAATCTATGAAGACAACTGACATTCAATAGTCACAGAAATATAATTTGGAACCTGATTGTGAAGGACTTTAAATGCTAAATAGAGGAATTTGTTTTATCCTAAAGGTAAGTGGGAGTCACTAGAATTTCTTTAGAATGTGAATGACATGGTTATATTTATACTTTAGGAGGAAAAACTATTTGGCAATTGCATGGAAGCTATTTTGGAGAAGGGAGAGATGCAAGGCAAAGAGAACAACTTAAAAGTTATCCAGGTGAGAGGCAACAAGAATCTGGCCTAGGTTGTATCCATGTTAGTGAAATAAAGCAGATATAAACAAACAATTTTGCCGAGGTAGAATGAACAAGACTTGGCAACCGATTAAATAATGGGGGGGGGATGAGTGGAAAGTTAAGAATAACTCTAAAATTGATTTAGGAAGAAAAATAAGTTGGGGAGAAGAGAAGAAAAGAAAGACAATAAGTATGACTTTGTATATATTGAATTTGAGATGCGTATGGGAAAACCAATTGGAGATGTCCAATAGACATTTGATTATGTAGGGCTGGATTTTAAGAGACACTGGCACAGGATACATAGATTTAGCAATCATTTGCATAGAAATGATCATTAAACCCACAGGAGTTTATTAGATTACAAACTGAGAGAGTATTGAGGGAAAAGGCCTGAAGATAGAAGGAATCAGAAAGTCTTCATGGTCCAAGTGCATGGAAAGCCCTCAGTTCACAGGACATAAGATTACAAATCATAGTATCATAGATCTAGAGGTTGTAGAAAGCTCAGAGGTTATCTAGTCCAACTCTGTTATTTTGCAGAGAAGGAAACTGAGGGCAATTGACCTTGTCTTGCCCTTAGTCACATGCATTGATGTCAAAAAATTGGGATTTGAACCCATGTTTTCTGCATCAAGAATCAGTACTTAGCTAGAACTCTAGAGATAGGAGAGCCAGGCTTCATTTTAACATTTTGCCTATGCCCTGCTCTTCCTCTGAAAGTCCAGGCATCATGGCCAGATTCTTTATTTGCCTTCCCTAGGGTGACAAGCTGAGAGTTAGAGGTACATTGGTGAGCCAGCTGTAGTGAACTGCCTTATTGTTGGCAATATACAGAAATCTGGGGAGACTGCACAGGGCAAAATCCCAAAGTGCATAGCAAATAGAGGGTATTCAGGGAGGTGCTTTATGTTGTGAACCACTGCACATGTGTACAACTTAAAGAAAGGTATGATCAGGGCCCAGATGACAATATGGCTTTAATTTCATTAATTATTTTCTGGAATCAGAGTACACAAGTTTATTTTTACTTCTGAGAAGCAATATTTATTGACTCTGAACAAAGCTGAAGAGCACAATATCTTATTTATCCTCATATTTATAACCCTGTGTACTGAGGAGGACAAGTTTCTGTCAACCTCCCTCTCCCCCTTCTACAGCTGCTAATCTTCTTGGTGCTCCTGACACAACTTTGCACCAATCCCTCTAAAGGTAAAATGCTTGGGAAATATTGAATCCAATTCACTGGAGACAAAAGTGAAGATGTGCTCCACTCTGGTTGTTTCTTCTCCAGACTGCCTCTAATGATATCCAAATCTTTGAATATGTGGTTCAGCATCACTGCTGAACATGGTGAAATATTGATGATATATTACTGTGAAGCAATTTGAGCACTGAAGCAAAAGGCCCTATTCATATTGAAGTTGGGGTTTTGTTGTTCACCAATAAACAGAATAGTTTACTGGCATCTATGAACAGCTAATCTCAAGTTCAATTATACTTAAATTGAAACAGGGAGGTATGTTCCCAGCATCACCAGCCAAAGTAGGAAAGAAGGTCACTTTCTGCTTAATGAAATATCAAAGAGAAGAAACAAAAACCTCTCAAATATAGAGGAAAAGTATATGGTGCAATTACAATGAGAACCATTCACAGCATTGATAGCTATTTCCAGCAGGAGAAACTGGCTTGTGTAGTAACAATTAAACAGGATAATAGTACAGAACAAAGGAACTATTCTTTAATAATTTTAGTTATGTCCACAAGCATCTTGCATTGGTCTTCTCTTTTCCACCTCCATGACTGTAAAGCCAAGTACCAGCAGATTCCCAAAAGAATGCTACTGTGAATAGCTTCTAAGATTCGGGTTACACAGTAATAGTGAACACTCTGTTTATTCCATTACAGATCAAGGTTCAGTATAATATTCACAATATAATATTCTCAATATTTTATTTGTTACAGAAACTCACAATATAGTGTTCATAACAGCTTAACATTAGGATGGCCACACAGGTTTCATTACAGTGGCCATAATAATTAGAACAAGGAACAAAAGAAGAATCACCTGGTTTCCATAAGGGGGAAACCCTTTTCACTTAAGGATTCAATCAATCAATTCACAATATGCCAGTCTTCCACTCATCTAGCAGTAGTCAGTTAGATTCCCAATTACTAAATAACATTAGTCACTAATACAGTCATTAGAAAACCACACAAACTTTTCACCCCTTGGTGTCCAGCAAACCTCAGTCTCATCCAAGGAGAGGTCTTTTCTTCATCTTGACTCTGGGAGGTCTCTCAGATTCCCTGGATCACTTCCATGGTTCCAGCTCCCTCCTGAATCTGCCAAACAATCACCTGGATTCAGAAGCAGACAGCTGTCAGGTTCTTGTCCAGTCCTCAGAGGCAGACAGCTCCAAGGTCCTTGTCCAGTTCTCAGGGCAATCCCTGGCACACACTGAAGTTCACAGGGTTCAGCACATCTCAAACCCTTCACCACTTCTCTTTCCTGGAACCAAAGTCTTATTCTGGTCATGCTTCTTCAGTCTTCCAGCAGTTCAGCTGGCTCTAGGACCCAGAAGGAATATCAGCCTTCTGTTTGGTCTTCACCAGATTCTGGTTTCAGGAAAATTCGAATTCAATTCTCAGTCAGCTTCCAGATACTGGGAGAGAAACTCTCAATCTCTCTCTCTCTCTCTCTCTCTCTCTCTCTCTCTCTCTCTCTCTCTCTCTCTAGAAAACTCCAACTCACTTCTTCATCTCCCATATGCTGAGACAATCCTGCTTCCTCCAGCTGGAAAATTGCAATTCTTTCTCTGTGTCTCTAGAATTCTTCTTTATATACAGAACTGTCCTCCTGTCTCAGCCAATAGCTTTCTTCCACTTACAACAGGGGAGTTCATGCCTTCTCAACAATGGACAGGGTTCACACCTTCCATATTTAGCCTTAAGTTACTAGGTACTACTTAGCCCTAAGTTACTAAGTACTAAGTATCCGATAAACTGATTACTATTACAAGGACATCTCTCACTATATCCTTCTCTTCATTCATATTGCTACTATATATTTTTCAACAGTCTCATAATTGGTTACAGTGTATTCAGTCTCCCCAATTTTTCAATTAATCTTCCACACAAATACTCAATTGATAATATTAAAACATGAGCATGACCATGTCACTCTACTTGGTTGAAAAAAGCTTCAGTGGTTCTCTAATACTTCTAAGATTAAATGCAGTATCTATTTATTGACATTTAAAGTCCCCCATCGAATGAATCCAGTTTTATTTCATGTTACTACAAATTTTAGTCAACCAGAGAGGCAGAATTCCTTTGCACACTCTTCCAGTCAAAATAGAGTACTGACTATTCCCTGAACTTGCATCTCCATGCCTTTTCCCAAGAATGCATTCCCCTATGTCCCTAATGTATTTTTTCATTCCCAGTTTCCTTCAAAGTTTGGTTCATATGGTACCTCCTCCAAGAAGCTTTTCCAGATACTGTTGCCAAACACACACACACTTAGTTGTAAATACTTTGTATTTCTTGAAATTATCTGTTCTTGTATTTACTTGCCTGTGCAAATAATTTATCTTCGTAGTAGAATACTAGTTGCATGAGTACAGGGATAGCTTTCTTTTATCTTCAGTGCCTAGAACACAATAGGTACTTCATAAGTGTTTATTTTATTATAGCAATCACATTATATGGTAATTAATTTATTTTACATTGCTAAGTGCACTTACTTGTCTGTCTTTAGAATCATGTCAATTATGTGCTATGTTAAATTTTTTATTGGAGCTATCCCAAAAGAAATGAAGTCTACAGTTGATATTTTAAAATAGCCAAATAGCAGGAAGGATTTTCGAACTCCCCAATGCCCTCCCTCTTTGGAACTGCATTATTAATGAGTCAGCAAGGAAAGGAACCAATAAGTATGTCCCTAGGTCCAATGGAAAATGTTTCTTATACAACATGATCTCAGGTTGATGATGCCTGCCCTTGGCTATTTAGTGAGCTTTCCCATCTTAAAAGAAAAAAATATAAATTAATAAAACGTATCTGCTTCAACATATTAAAAATGTCTCTACATTTATCCAGGTGTTCTTTTCTTATACTCAAAGAAAACTCTCTCTCTCTCTCTGTCTCTGTCTCTCTCTCTCTCTCTTTCTCTCTCTCTCTCCCTCTCTCTCTTTCTCTCTCCCCTCTACATATTCTTGTACATTATCCATTTGTATTTTCTGTTTCAGGAGATTACAAAATTGTTGCCCAGGACAAGCCATTATGGAAACAGTGGCCAGGAAGGCCACAGATCAACTATTTGCTGCTAAACTACTAACTGAGGTTCATAAAGATATAAGCAGAGTGGCTAGTACATAGTAAACTCTTAGAAAAAACTGTTAATGAATGAATGAACCAACTACATGTCAATATCTAACAATATCACCTTGCCAACTTCTTTCTACTTCCAAAGGCCCTTCAGACTGCATGTTACCATTGTCCTTCATTTTTCCCCTTTAGCATTTGAAAATAATCAGAACAGCATTTGACCTCTGTAAAAAATATTAAATAGTAGGAGACTCATGATCATTTGCCCTTATATTAATGCTGATGTCAATGAACAATGTAAATGACAAATTACAGGTTACTTCTGAGTTGACTTCCTTTCAAACTGATTGCCCACTGTTTCCCCCAGGATTTAGATGTAATCAGGGTACAGCTACAAAGGCCTTTGAAAGTCCTGTAGTCCAACCCCCTTGCTTTACAAATATGAAGGCTCAGGTAGGTGAAGCAATTTGTCAACCATCCCTTGGGTAGCAAATACCACTGGATTTGAACTCTGTGTTTCTCTGGCTACAAATGCAATGTATTTTACCCTGTGCCACAAGCATTGCATGAAATGACATAAAGGAAAGGATCTATAGAAAATAACTAGTTGGGCATACTCCCCAAGAACTTAATGTTGTTACATCCCTGGCTTCATCCCTCCCCTTATCCTTCCACTTTCTCTTCCTCCTATACTTTCCACACCCTCACTCCAAAAAGCTCACTAGCAGCAAGAGCAAAGACAAACCAAGAAGGTATAAGACCCGTCTTGGTGGCATATTACTTCGTCAGAAGGCCCAACAGTTAAATTTTACTAAGTAATGGAAGAGATGGAGAAAAAAAATCTATCAAATAAGGGCTGTGGGCAATGATGGTTGTCCATTTTATTAAGCAATCCTAATCCCTAATCTCACTCATATGACTTGTCATGGTTCTTTGTCAGTCCTAGGCAAAAGATAGTAATATTCCATGCTTAATAAATACTTGTTGATTGATTGTTCAGAACATGCATGAGTATTTACTATAGAGCAATAACAATAACCATAAGCAGCACTTGCATACTGCATGTAGATTTACAAAGTGCTTTACAAATATTATTTCATTTCATCCTCAGAACAACTAGAGGAGATAGATGCTACTATTATCAGCATTTTATATATGAGGAGAATGAGGCAAACGGAGGTTAAGTGATTTGCCCAGTTGTGCTTGACACATCAATTCTGATCAATTCTGAGTCCAGATTTGAAGTCAGTTCTTCCTGACTTCAGATCTTGCACTCTATCCACTTTGCCACCTTGAACTGAAAGTTTTACTACAACACAACTGTATTATCAAACACTTTACTGTGCATGCACATACACACAAGTTTAAGAATATAAAGCAACAGAAGATGGAATATTATGCCTGGCTGCTAATCTTTCTGACCTGTGGAAATGTGTGGGAGAGCAGAGCAAGGTGGAGAGAGTAGAAGCTTCACCATCTAGGTGTGATTTTTTTTCCCATGTGCAGGTAGAGTGCATCCATATGCAGTAATCCACTGAAACTCAGTAGCTATGGTTCTTTCTTAATAGGCCTGGTAATTGAATTTATCCCACTGCCGCAAGGCAGGCTTGAAAATATACCATTGCAGATGCCATCTGGGTATCTATCTTATTTTTAAAAGTCTTCTAGGGAAAATGTCATTTCTACCCTCCGTAATACATTACACTAACATTTAAATCCGGTTCATCTTTTTCTATGCTTGATATAAGAGAGAACAAGTGGTCACTGTTCCCCATATAACAACCTTTCATAAACTGTACTAAATATAAATGACATGTGTTATTATCATTACCAAGCTGGGCTGTATCCAGGGGTGCTTAAAACAACAGTTACCCACAATTCTTTTATAAGACCACACATGGTATGGTTTACAGCATTGCCTTTCCTTTTATTGCTGATTACTTCAAAGGGATGAATTAAGCAAAGGGAGGCATTGTTCCTTGTTATGATTAAATAATTAATTGAGTAAATAAAATCAAGGACAGGAAGAAAGGAGCTATCAGCTCATTAAATGTTGATCATATGAGCTTTGATTCCCAAGGTATCAGTATAATGTGGATATTCTTTAGCAAAATCTGAATAATAATATATTAAATAGAGAGGATTTAAATAGCGGTGGGGGTTTAAAAAGGCAGAAAATTGATTCCTTTTCTATTTTTTAAAACTGAAAATATATCACCTACATTAAGAGAAGCAATACTGGCATAATGGACAGCATGTAAGGGTAACCCCGATTCAAATACCTGGGTGCTATCAAAATGCACTTACCATGTGCCAAGCACTGTGTCAGGCATTAGGCATGCAAATAAAAGATGAAATAATTACTTCCTTCAAGGTATTTGTTTTCAATTTGTAAAGACCAACGTACACATATAAGCATGTACAAAATAAATACCAGATAAATGGGAGAATAAAATCCTGTCTGTCACCAGGGGAGATCAAAAATGGCTTTATAGAGAATGTGGTACTTGAGCTGAATTAAGGAACTGAGGAATTATAAGAGCTTGAAGTGAAAAGGTTCTACATTCCAGAAGTAGGACACAGCTTGTGGAAGACACAGAGATGAAGTATGAGACATAGTAAGGCCAGTTTGCTTGAATAATATAGTGGAAGAATGGGAAACTTGTCCATGAGACTGAATAAGTTGGGTGTCAGACACCGTAATAAACACTGAGAGTATAAATACAAGCACAAAGACAGTATCTGCTTTCAAAGGGTTTACATTCTTTTGTGTGTGTGTGTGTGTGTGTGTGTGTGCTTTTTTGGGGAGGAGGGCAGTTGGGGTTAAGTGACTTGCCCAAGGTCACATGGCTAGTTTTTGTGTTAAGTGTCAGAGGTCAGATTTGAACTCAGGTCCTCCTGACTCCAGGGCTGGCGCTCTATTCACTGTGCCACCTAGCCATCCTCAAGGGGTTTACATTCTAATGGAAAAATACAACATTTAAAAGAGTGATGAAAAGCTTGGGGAGGAGTAGGTATAGTATAGTCCTCCAGAAATTCAGGGGTATAATGGGGGAAGGGGGAAGAAATGAGTTATGGCTGACCTGAGTACTTCCTCAAAATGGGGGTTCTGGGAAGGAACTCACCTAATGAAGAAGGCAAAAGCATCTTTCAGGCTGAGGTACTGAGCTGTGCTGTCAGATCTGAGCCTTAGGAAAATCCCTTTAGCATATAATGAATTGTAAAGGAGAGAGACTTAAGGCAAAAATTACAATTAGGAGGCCATTTCAATAATCCAGGCAAAAAGTTATGAGGGTCTGAACTGAAGTGGTGGCTGAATGAGTAAAAAGAAGAGAATAGAGATAAATGATGTTGTAGAGGTTGAAATAATAAGATTTGGTAGCTAAATGGATAGATACATAAGGGTAAAGATGAGAGAAGAGTTGAGGATAAGTTTGTAAACTTGAATGACAAGCTTCAGCATTATGGTACCCTCAACAGAAACAGCAAATTTTACAAGAGGAATCATTGGAAGGAAAGATGACAAGTTTTATTTTGGACATGGCAATTCCAACATATATTAGTTGAATAACTATGGGCAAGTTATTGAACATCTCTGAACCTGTTTCTTCATATATCAAAATCATTAAAAATACCTAGAGTGGTTACTTCACAGGGTTGTTGTAGTCTAAATCAGTGGTTCTCAACCTTCCTAATGCTGTGACCCTTTGATACAGTTCCTCATGTTGTGGTGACCCTCAACCATAAAATTATTTTTGTTGCTACTTCATAACTGTAATTTTGCTACTTTTATGAATCCTAATGTAAATATCTTATATCCAGGATGTATTTTCATTGTTACAAATAGAATGTAATGCACAGGTTGAGAAACACTGATCTAAATGAAATCACCTATATTAAATATTCTGTACTCAACGAGTATCATCCATTATTATACTGATGTCCACAAACAAAGATATAATTTAACAGGACCTCTGCTCAGATTAGGAACTGATGGAACACTTTCAAGGCCTCATACATCTGAACTTCTGTTTTCCCAACCAAGGATCATCTCCTTACTCTACTCTCATTTCATTAACTTAATCCTACTCAGGCTACTCAGATCCTGTCAACTGTCATCTCTTCCTTCTATAAATTCCTACAACATGACTTGTTTGTGGAAATTTAGAAACTAAAGAAATGGTATCTTTTGTTGATGGGTTTTTGTTTTGTTTTCAGTTTCATATGGGGAAGTTTAATTTCTAAACAAAAGAGTAAGTATATTTATACAAATAGTATTTATTAAATGTCTGCTTCTTCAAAGCACTATGGAAAGAACTGTGGTAGATAACAAAGATAACTAAGATATGGGACCTGTCCTCATTGAATTTATAATTTAGCATGAGTCATACAAAAACATATAAAACTAATCACCCTTGTCTCAACTGCCTGAAAGCCAAGTAGTTTAGATTTTACCATTTCATTTCTTCCCCCAGGGAAAGATTGAGAGGTATCTAAGTTTTCTGCAAATGGCTCCATCCCACACCAATGTTGTTTCCTTGGTTATAAGGATATTGCCCTATACAGCAGTTCCATTTAGCCACTAACAGTTGGATTCACATTTACAAGCAGTTTTTACTTTAGAATGTATAATCACAAATGTACAAACTTACTCTCCCAACATGTGGGAGGCATAGCCTCCTGGGGGGTGGGGGGGGAGAAGAAAGGGATTAGGTTCATACTTTAATTCAGTTCCCATTCAGCATGATCTCTATTCCAAGTTCAAAGGGTCCCTCAGGCTCAAATTCCAGGCAACTTGGCTTCTCAGAGCTTCTTGGCTGGGTCAGTTTGCTATACCATCCTGTCTGCAATCAACTTCAAGGTCATCATGGTTCAGCCTCACAAGTCCTACAGGGATCACCTCAAGCACCAGCAAATAAGGAGGACAAACAAAACAGAATGGAAACAGACATCCTCATGCCTATTTCTTAGAAAGGAAGTAAAAGTGAGGGAGCAAGGCAAAGATGATCCTTCCCCTCTCACTCCTTGAGTTTATGATGTCTTTGTGGTGGATGAACTGGGATCTTCTCCCTTTGGAAGCAAACAATAAGAGACCAGACAATAAGGGAGCAGCAGAAAGAGGGTGGTAGAAAATAGTATTGTCAAAAAGGGCAAATGGTTCCATCTTGCCAGTTTCAAAGATGCTAGCGGTAAATCAAAGATGGCTACCCTCACCAACATGGTGAGAGGCTCAGCAGGCTCCACGTCAGGAAAACTAGGCATCCTCAAGAGGCCCTTCAAGGGCATCTGACCATGTTATAAATATGTTCAGAAGTTCAGGCTATGCATGTGGAATACTATATAAGAAATATGTAATAACCATAATGCAAAATAGAACCTGATAATCTATGAGAGCTACAAAGTATCCTATTGGGTTCGATGTAGAAAAGATAATTTTTCTGCAGAGTGATAAGAAAAAGATTAATGGAGGAGATGGTATTTAATCTGAGTCTTGACGGGGAAATAGGATTTTATAAAAACAAAAAATTCCAGGCATAAGGGCATAATAGTACAAGCAAAGTCACAAAGGCAGGAAAGTGCTAGGTAGAACTGAATTGAATGTTAACTCCTTGAGGAAAAGGATATTATAGTTTCCTCTTTATATGTCTAGCACTTAGCATAAGATTCTACAAATAGCAGTGATTAATGTTTGGTAATTGACTTAGGCATGTCCATGAACGGTGAGTAATCCAGTTTGACCAAAGTGGATAAGAATTTGTGTGAAATAAAGCTAAAATATAAGGAATTGATACATTGTAGATGAAGCCTTAAATGCCAGGCTAAGAAACTTTGTAATGTGGTCAGAAACTGCGGTGTGTAGTAAGAGGACCCAAGATCAAATCTCAGTTCTACCTGTATGATCTTAGACAACTTATTTAACCTTTCTGGTCCTCAGTTTCCAAATCAGTAAAATGAGAATGTTGGGCCAACTAATCTCTTAGCTCTCTTTCCCCTTTAAATTTATGATCCCATATAAAAAGGGAAACTTTGAAGTGTTTTGAGCAGAGGAAAGATGTGATTATTTCTCTTTGTAATTAAGATTAATTAGTAGCCGTTGTGAGGATAAATTAGACAAGGTATAAGCTGGAGACAAGGACACTACTTGGGAAGTGATTGCAGCAGCACAGATAGGTGGTAATTAGGGCTTTTATGCTATAACTTTGGCAGTGAATACAAAGGAGGGATTGACAAAAGATATATTGTTGGGGTAGACCCATGGGAAGTAAGAGTAGTAGAAAAGTCTGATGATACCAAGATTCTGATCATGGCTGTCTGGATGGTGTGAGACGCAGTTAAATTACTGATTTAGAAGTAGAAGACAGGATTCAGGAACCAATTCTGACATTTGTTACAAAATCCTGATGAATAATTTAATCTAAGTATGTTTTCTCACCTTCAAAAGAGGGATACTAATATCTATACTTAGTGTCTATACTTATACAAAGTTGTTATGCGGACCAAATGGGAACAAATGTTCCTTGCAACTCTAAATTCAATGGATATATAATTTTATGATTAGATGATGATGAAAATTACAGAAAGTCTACAGAAGACTTACCTTAGTTTGTCTTTTTCTTTCTTTTTTTGTAGATGAATGACAGTATTGTCTTATATGGAGCTTGCAATTGGCCATAATACGCAAGTCTTTTTTTTCCACTTGAACTGCTGTCAAGGCAACCTCCACCCCTTTCTCCTTCTGCAATTTATTTTTATGTTCTCTACATAGAATCTCACATTTTAATTTTCCTGAAACTGATACTCAAGGAGATTAAATGATATGCTTAATTTCCTACAACTAGTAAATCACAAAGCCAGAACTAAAATTCTCCTTCTTCTGACTCCAAATCCAATGTTATTTCCTCTACACCAGACTTTAAATGCAGTAGAGGAGTTTACTATTTCATAGAATTGTGGTGTGAAATTAAACTAAATTATTTGTAATAATGGAGATGAAAATATAGGGAGCATATGTGTATGTAAAATCAGAATATGGAATCACTTTCTTTACATGTGGTCTCCAAAAGTACATTGTAAAGATTTTTTTTGTTTAAAAAGTGCCTTCCTCATATGGCAATAGGAAAACACAGTCTTGTTATCACATTATTAAATTTGGAGGTGGATATATTGACTGAAGAGTCAATACAATTTACTTTTTAAAATGATTTATTAAACACCAGCTATGCATGGAGAGAGCACTGTCCCAGAGACCTAGGAATATATAGAGTTTGGAGAACACGAAGTATTTGCCCCCAGTGAGTTTAGTCTAATAAGGAGATGGGAGCTAACAGGTCATACATAATAAGAGCATTAAAGAAGTGCAAGACAAAAAGGTATGAGGTCTGAGAGGACCAGTAATTACAAACAAGGAAAAGCAGGAAAGAGTTTTTACAGGATGTGGACTTTAAGTTTAACTTTGAAGGATGAGTAGATAAGGCATAAGAGACAGGACATTCCAAGCATAATAAAAATGTGTGGGAGCAGGAGAAGGAGGAGGAGGAAGAGGAAGAGAAAAAGGGAGAGGGAGAGGGGGAGGAGACTAAACCAGAAAATACCACAAAAGCTTTTTGGAAGGGGTACGATGGAAGGTGGGCTATGTAACCCTTAAATCCCTTACTTCATTTCATTCATGCCCTGTGAAGCCCCAACTTTGTATTACTCCAAACAATAGGAATATGAAATAAGGTAGGAATTTGGCTTTTGTGCCTATTCGTGAACTACTGAATGTAGCTGGTCACATGAGTCACATGAGTTCTGACTGGGTCCAATACAAACTGATGTTGCATAATGTCAGCTGGACCCTCATAGCCACAAGGCAAATATTTTACACCTCCTTAGCCAACTCACTCTCCCATTTAACACAAATTTCCAAAAAAATTTTCATCTCTCCTCAAACCTCCAATGGCTCCCTTCCTACAATCCTGTCAGCTCAGAATCATGTCTCATATTTTACGGAAAAATTGATGTCCTTTACAAAGAGCTGCTTTTTTCTCCTTCTTCCAAGCTTATATCTCCCAGATGCTTATATCTCTTCCAAGCTCTTATCTCTACAGCTTTACCACAGTCTCATTTGAAGAAGTGGCTTTTCTCTTTGCCAAGGTAAAACCTTCTACGTGCACAAGTGATGCCATTACTTCTCATCTTCTCCAGAAGACTGACCCCTCTTTCATCCCCACTGTATAATCTTCTACCTCTTTCTTTCTACAGGCTTCTTCCTTGCTGCCTACTAACATATCCTTCTCACCCCCACCATCAAAAAACTCTTGCTTGACAGGTCCATTGCTACTAGCTATTATACTATAGATTTCCTCCCTTTTGTGGATAAACTTCTTGAGAAGGCAGTTTGTAATTACTGGTTCCACTTCTTTTCCTCTCACTCTCTTAACTCACCACGATCTGACTTCTGACCACAGCATTTAACTAAAACTATTCTTTCCAAGTTTACCACTGATAATATAATTGCAAATCCAATGGTCTTTTCTCAGTCCTCCCCCTTCTTTACTCTGTGCTGCTTTTGACACCATCAGTCACCTTCTTCTCTTTGTTACTGTCTTCTTTCTAGGATTTTTACATTGCTCTCTCCTTTCTGCAATTCCTGGATCTTCATCCAGTCCATACTTGTTTAACTGTAACTTTCCACAAGGCTCTACCCTGGGTCCTCTTCTCTTCTCCCTATATACTCTTTTCTTGATAATTTCATCAGATACTATCAACTCAATGCCATGTCTTCTCCAGTGATTCTTTTTTTATTTTTTGCTTTTTCAAGGGGGTAAAGTAGGGCAATAGGGATTAAGTGACTTGCTCAAGGCACACGACTCCTTTTGTGTTTAATGTCTGAGGCCAGATTTGAACTCAGATCCTCCTGACTCCAGGGCTGGTGCTCTATTCACTGTGCCACCTAGCTGCTCCTTCTCTGGTGATTCTTAATCTACTTTTCCAGCTCTAAACTTTTTGCTGACCTCTAGCTTCACTTATTAAACTGCTTATTGGATATCTCAAGCAGGATATTCTATAGATAATTGAAACTCAACATGTCCAAAACTGAACTCATTTTCTTAAACCCTAAATTCTCTCTTCTTTGCTATTATGGTCAAGGGCACCACCATCCTTTTTACTCAGACTCATGACCTAAATATCATCCTTGATCTCTCATTCTCTTACCCTCCATATCCAATCTGTTGCCAAAGTCACTGCAACATCTTTTTTATATACCCTCATCTATCCTCTGACACTGCCTCCCAGTGCAGGCCGTTATCAACTCACCTCAGTAATCATATGGTTGGTTTCCCTGACTCAAGAATCTCCCTATTTTAGTCCAGCCTGCATTCACCTTCCAAAGTGATCCTCCCAAAGCACAGGTCACAATGTGTCTCACCTCTTACATTCAATAAATCCATTCAATAAATTCTGGAGATAATAGAAATGAATAAAAATTATCTGTTTTTGAATTTGAGCTTACTTTACATAGTAAGATGGGTAAGATATGGATAGAGAGTAAAGGTAGATATTGTCACTATACAAGAAGGAATATTCAAATACACCAATGGATCTTGGATTTTATTGATTCAGGTACATGAAACTATCTGAAGCAAAATCACAGAGGCAGGAAAGAGTATTGAGCAGAAGCTTTGTCAGGGAAAAATCATGGAAGCATGATTAGATAAAGACAGTAGGGACAAATTTTGGAAAGCCTTGAAAATTAAAAGTATTTAGGCTCAATCCATTTAGCTACAAGAAGCTTTCAGTGGGGAAATAACATGATGAAATTGGTTCCTTAGTACATTGAGTCTGGTAGATGAATTCATGAACTGGGTAGGAGAGAAGGCAAAGAAACCAACAAGCTTAACCATTCTGTAGAGATGCTCTTAATTTCTGTATCCTTTATTGGAACAAGTAGTCAAACAAGCAGTTTATATCATAATGATATTTGCTTTCAATGAGTTTATATTCTAACATAATCCATGTTGGGACTGTGAAGCTGCTCAACCATGTGTCTGACTCTCCATGATTGAGTTCTAATCCCATTACTAGAAGATATAGGTGAGTAGTGCAGAGCTTCATGATAGTAGTTGTGGCTACTTATTATAAACAATTAAGATGAAAGATCTAGCCATTCAAAAAGTTAGATAATACAACTGTAACATGACTTTAGTGTATGTACTCAGATCATATAACATGGAAGGACCCTGCTTCTGGAAAAAGATAGTATGAATTCTTCTTTCCATTGTCAATGGACTTTAAACCTATGAGAGTGGGGCAGGCACACTCTTCCCCTCTACCCCACGGTGGGCAGAAAGTGCAAAGGTCTTGTTCAAACACAGCATGGGCACCATAAACTGAACTGGTAAGGGAAGGATGCCTACTTTCCCCTGCTTCTCCTTTTAGCCAGTGGTAAAGGGGACAATTGTGCCTACAAAATGCTGAGGAAATATTTGTGTGGTTATTCTTGATATACCTTTGAAGAAAACATTCCTTCACCACAGCTAATCTGTGGCTAAATGGAACTAAAGTGCAAGGGACCTGTAACACTGAGGGAACACCATTGCTTGGGACTAGATCCAATGCCAGAGATACTAAACACTGCCCTCCACCCCAACCTCTTTAAGCACACTGAAGAACTCTGGGGGAGGGGACAAATACAATGTACCTCTACTTCAAGGGGGGAGGGGTAGTCACTGCTACACAAGTAATATAGAAAAACCATGATGTTCTTAGCTTGGACACAGTTCTTTACTGTTTCCTCTATCAATCTGTGTTTCATTCTTTGCTGTTTTCAAGCTCTAATTTCTTCTCTCAGATTCCTGATTTGTGTATATTATTTGTCTTTTTCTGCTCCTACTCTTAATTAAATTACTTTTCCTTTTTAAAAAAATTCCTTTGAATCCTTTTTCATCTAGCAAATGAAAACTGTACCTTACCATTAAACAAAAAGTTTCCCATGGTCCTCTGAATAAGAAAAGTCATCAAGTTTTAAAGAACTTAGTCTGGTATATTTGGAAACCTGGGGTTATACCCTAATTATTGCATTTACTAGCTTTACAATGGTAGCTATTATATTTTTTCAATATTTTCTTTTTGTCCAATTGCATGTAAAAATAATTTTAAAGTTTTGTTTTAAAAGAATGAGTTCCAAATTCTCTCTCTCTCTTTCCTCTCTTTTCTCATTGAGAAGGCAAACAATTTGATATGTTATACACGTGCAGTCATAATGCTAGTTTTTCTATAACTTGACCTATCTATCCCTCAACTATCCCATAATGTAAAATGAGGGGGGTTGGATTAGAGGTTTATCTAATGTCTCTTCTAGCTCTAAGTAACAGGACAGTGGATAATAAAATCATAGATTTAGAGTCATCAGAAAGGATCTTAGAGAATACTGAGTACATCTCCTTTATTTTATAGTTTAAGGAACTGAGGTCCAGATATTTATGTGACTGCCATAGGATCACACAAGTAGTAAATGTCTGAGGCAGAATTTGTTTTCTGGTCTTGACTCCAAGTTCAATATTTTACTCACTACATTATGATCTTAAGAACTGACTTGGGAGAAAAATCTAATCAGATTTGTTTTTTGTCTCTTAAAAGAAAGGCATCTTCTAGAACCTTGAAAATATCCAAGTATAGCATGTTCAGGATGCTGAAACTCCACACATTTAATTGAGTCGATATTCTCCATCACAAAACCTCAAAATGTTAGCAAAAAAGGGTTGCCAATATCCTAACAAGAAGGAGCCAGACCATTTTATTCTATCCACAGAAGAGTTTGCTTTAAACCCACTGTTCATACCAGTTAGAATGTTTAATATAATAGGACAGGGGCCTTTTGCTCATAAGAGAACAAGGATGAAGATTTGTATATTCTTTATTCAAAGTATAATGTACTGATATGATAGAAAGTCTTTTGGCCCATAAATGATAAGGTGTAACTGTGGCTAGTCTATATACAGTCGATTAAAGGAAGGTTTGATAAGTGGGGGCAGGGAAGGTGGCTTTCTTTAAAAATGTCCACATTGCATCTTAATGATGAAATTCCAGAAAGCAGTAACATATAAATACTGCAGAGTAGGTATTGCTACATTATTTACTTGGTCTAAAGAAAATCATTGATCAAACACAGTGTATCTGTACTGATGATTTATTTTTCCGTTTTATTCTTATACAATAGGATTAATGATTGAGGGTAAAATCAGTTAAACTACAGGAGGACTGAATAGGCATCCAACATGTCTATATGATTACACTAGGAGCACATTTAAATCCTTAATGCTCTAATATTTTTCAGGAGAGCATTAGATCTGTTTTCTGCCTAAAGCTAAGTGGTACAGTGGATAGAGTGCTGGGCCTAGAGGCAAGAAAACTAATCTTCCTGAGTTTAAACTTGGTCTCAGACACCTACTAGCTGGGAAAGTCAGTTGTGACCCTAGGAAAGTCAGTTAAGTCACCTCTTTTCCTCAGTTTCCTCAGATGTGAAATGACCTGGAGAAGGAAATGGCAAACCACTACAGTGTCTTCACCAAGAAAATCCCAAATGGGGCCAGGAAGAGTCAGACATAGCAGAACAATGCAAACAAATTAACATTATTAAATTAAATTAACAAAGATTTCTTTTGTGATGGCACTTACATTCTCCCTGGGGAAGCAAACAGGCAAGAATACTTGGTGAATGAAGGGAAAAAACAGATGTGTGGTGGTGTTTGTGTTTCAGTCATTCAGTTGTATCTGATTCATCAAGACCCAAACAACAATAACATGCCAGGCCCTTCTATTTTCCACTATCTCTCAAACTCTGTCCAACTTCATGCTCATTTCCATTCAATATCTATACATCTCATCCCTTGCCATCCACTTTTCCTTTTGCCTTTAATCTTTCTCGACTTCAGGGTGTTTGGCAATGAGTCCTGTCTTATTATATGGACAAAGTATTTAAGCTTCAGCTTCAGTAGTTGACCTTCCAGTGAGTAATTTCTGTAAGTATTAACTGATTTGACCTCCTTGATTTGATCAAGGGACTCTCCAAAGTCTTTTCCAGCACCAAATTTTGAAAGCATTGATTCTGTGGCCCTTAGCTCTCCTTATAGCCCAAATCTCTTGGCCATACATTGCTACTGGAAAACCACAGCTTTGTCTTTGACTACATAGGCCTTTGACAGCAAGGTGCTACCTTTGCTTTTCAGTAGGCTATCCAGATCTGCCATAGCTTTACTTCCAAGTAGCAAGCCTCTTTCAATTTCATGATTGCAGTTGCCATCTGCAGTGGTCTTTGAGGACAAGAATACAAAATTCAATACTGTATCCATTTCTTCTCCCTCTATTTGCAAGGAAGTGATGACACCAGTTGGAAAGATGTTACACTTTTTTGGATGGCACTCTTCAAGTCAGCTTTCACACTCTCTTCTTTGACCCTCATCAAGAAGCTTCTTAATTCCTCTTAATTTTCAGCCACCAGAGTGGTATCATCTGCATGTCTGAGATTGTTGATATTTCCTTGACATTGCTCGTCTTTAGGATTGGGACATAAACTGATTTTTTTTCCAATCCTGTGGCCACTGTTGTGTTTTCCAAATTTGCTGGCATATTAAATGCAACACTTTAACAGTATCATCTTTTACAGTCTTTGATAGTTCAGTTGGAATTAGCAATACTTCCTGAGACCCACTTGACTTTATTCTTCAGGATATCTGATTCTAGAACAGTAACTACCTCATCTTGGTGCTATTATGATATTTCTCAAATACTTCTTTTGTGTATTCTTGCCACCTTTTCTTAATCTCTTTTTCTTCTGTTAAATCCCAACCATTTTTATCTTTTATCATACCCTTTTTTGCATGAAACTTTCCCTTGACATATCTAATTTTCTTGAAGAGATCTTTTGTCTTTCCCATTCTACTATTTTATTTCTTTGCGTGGTTCATTTAGGAAAACCTTCTCTCTCCTCACTATTCTCTGGAATTCTCAATTCAGTTGGATATATTATTCCCTTTACCTTTCACTGTTGTTCTTTCCTCAGCTATTTGTAAGGTCTTATCAGATAATTTTGCTTTTTCCTCTTTTTTTCTTTTAGAAGTTTTTTTTGTTACTTTCTTCTGCACAATCTTATGAACCTCTGTCCATTGCTCTTCAGACTTCACCATATCTAATCCCATAAATCTATCATCACTTCCATTTCATATTCACACAGGGTATTATTTACATCACACCTATATGGTCCCATGGTATCTTCAAATATTCTTCAAGTCTGAATTTTGCAATAAGAAGTTCTGTCTCAGATCTACTGTCCTCTCCAGGTCATATTTTAACTGACTGAGCTTTCCACCATTGGCTTCAAAGTATATAATCAACCTGATTTCCATAGTTACCATCTGGTAATGCCCATGTTTAGAGTAGTTGTTTGTGTCATTGGGAGGAAAAGTGTTTCTTATGGCTAGCAAATTATCTTGAACTGTTAGTCTCTGCTCTGCTCCATTTTATACCCCAAGGCCAAATTTGCCTGTTATTCCAATTATCTTTCAATTTCCTGCTTTAGCATTCCAATCCCCTATAATGAATGTAACATTTTTTTAGTGTTATTTCTAAAAGATGTAGGTTTTCATAGAACTGAGCAACTTTGTTTTGAGTATCAGCATTTGGAGCATAGACTTCTATTACTGCGGCATTGAACAGATGAGTACCTATATGCTTTAGACAACTCTAAAAGACTATCCAATGCAGAGAAGGGGCAGTCCTAAACTTGTAGAAGTTATTTCCTCACCAGTATAGTTCCCTATGCCACTTAAATGACAGGTCCAGTACCTATAATGTTCTGGCCCATCTTTTCAAAAAGATTGTTAGCTGATTTTTTTTCCAATTTCATTTCATCTATGTCCTAATCCTTTTAAAAATAAAACCCAGTAATTTAATTTCATCAGTTTTACATCTCTCTTGTTCTTGTTATTTCAATGTTATTTTTTATCAATAGTGTTATATTTAGATACAAGATTTTAGCATAGTAAGGACCAAATTTAAATGCTTTCTTTATTGTCCTGTAGCCTGCATAATCTTGTATTGCTACTAATTTCTTGTCCATTTTACATCGACCTCACTTAACAAAAAATTATAGTATACAATCTTACATTTCTAACTACTCTTAAAGTTCACTGATGAAAACCTTTCATGAAATCAGGGATGTCAAAATTATCTCCTTTTCATTTTGAAACTATCCCCTCAAATCACCTGCTTTCTGACTCATTATCACTGAATAGTTCTAAGAGGGCTTTGGCTTTTTCCCCTCAAAATCATCCCGGATGGTCACAGAGTTCTTTGTATCAGAATGATGAATTGACTCTTAGCTCTTGCCTCTGGTTAATACCTCTGCTAATTCCCACAACATATAGGTTTCTTTTCTTAAGCTCATCATTTTGGGAACCTTTTGTTCTTTTTCATTCTTTTTCTCTAGAGTCATTTTTTAAAGGAAAATGTATTCAGAGGAAAAATTCTAGAAGAATAGTTATATACAACTGACAGAATCCATTAGACACAAAGAGACAGTGTTACATAAGGGTAAATGTTTGGGACTACGTATGAGGAGACAGTCTTCAGATTTCAGTTCTGCCACTAACAAACTGTAGGAATTTGAGCAAGTTTGTTATGTTCTCTGGGCCTCAATTGTCTCATCTATAAAATGAGGTTGAAATTTGTGAGTTTGAATGTCCCATCTGACTCTAAGAGTATATAAAACTTAATCTTGCTTTTTTGTTTGTTTCAATTGATTTTATATTAGACTGGTTAGCCTTCTTGGCATAGTTTTTGGAGACAGTAGGTCTTTTATATCTGACTTTCAATCAGTACTAAATTAAAAGCATTTCCACAAACTATTGCTACTTAATTATTTTGCAAGATTTCTCATCTCTAAACTTAAGTGACTTAATCTTCCTATGCCTAGACCATTGGCTCTCCAACCTAGTCCTTTTATCTTGATTAAACTTTACCAGCCCTTCTTGGTTCCTGTAATCCCTCTTCATGAGCATGTCTTTCACCTCATTGTTTTAGTACTGTCACTTGATAGTCAATTTTCTCATTTTCTTACCTCTAGCTTCTCTGGTATTATTCGGTTTGGGCCTCCAGTGTCTTTTAGTATTATAAAATTTTATAAAATTAGTTTCTTGAAAACTCATATTTTATGTGTATATTTTAGCACAGTATAGTTATTAATTTTTATCTACTTTAGAGAGGAATAAATTATATTACCTAGTATGTCATTTGTCCCAATCAGATTTTCTAGATTTTCAATATAACCTTGTTATATTCCAAAATCTATTGTCTCTATTTGGGAACCTTTGAACTTAAAAACATCTTTCCTCCCTGTGTATCTTTACATGGTTTAATACAAATGGTGCTATTGTTCTTCCACTCCTGATATCCATCAACAAAGAGCAAATTACTATATTGTGCCTGTCTGAATATTTGTGTTCTCAGCTTAATAGTTTGTTGTTTAACAGATGACTCCTGTCGTTTGGGCTATTACCACATCAAGATGGTTGAGCTTGGCAAAGTGATAAAGTATGCTTGTACTTAACTCATTTTTCCCCAAGGCTAATCGGCGGGTTATTTAGAATACTTTTAGTAAGAACACTTAATGAAAAACTCTAAACAAAATATTGGGTTCAGAATAAATGTCACTTCAAGGACAACATCTTAATTGGTTCATTGTTGAAGAAAAATATTGCCAATAGTTGGACACAGGATCTTCCATTAGAAGCTAATTGTCCAAGGTGTTATACATGTAGAATAACACATATATCTACCTCTCCTATATGGCTTTATGTAATTTTACACACACATAGGTTTACATAAGGACAAAAATTATCATACTTGAATCCTACAAAGTATTCTTCAGAAATAACTTTATTTTCCTTCAAGTAATGTCTGAACTCAGAGTAGTCACCTGCATGGATTTGTTTACATTAACCATTTTTTTAAATTATTAAAACATTTGATTTTGCTTCATCATGTTAGCCAATCCATAGCAACTGTTTCAGTTTGGGGAAGTAATTGATTCTGTTTAATACAATTAGAAGTGATGGGGACTTTATTAGCTAATTAACAATGCCTGTGGAACACTGCTCTGCTAGCTTAATT
Source organism: Pseudocheirus occidentalis (assembly GCA_028646575.1). Lineage (NCBI taxonomy): Eukaryota > Metazoa > Chordata > Mammalia > Diprotodontia > Pseudocheiridae > Pseudocheirus > Pseudocheirus occidentalis. Next base: position 104,332 of record JAQQSW010000093.1, read on the forward strand.
AAATCCATGTTAATATACACAAAATAAACTATGGTTGACTGTTAATGATCCACACAGATTTTTCATTGGTTCCATTTTTTCCCATTGAATTCTACTTCTTACCTGGCAACTTTCAGATATTTACCCCCAAATGAAACCAAATAATTGCCTAAATGTAATAAAAATCATGATCAAAAAGTCTAACAAAATGAAATAGCCCAACACTTACCACCAAATGTCCTTTCCTCAAACTGCTCTTATTGACATTCTGTCTTTTCAAATTAGCCCCTCATTTCTTTCTTTTCCCAATTGTAGTGATTCAAGAAATTGTAGAAATGTTTATTTAGGCACTTCTTCAAAGAGTATATACCAAGTAAGTCAATTGTATCCTCTTCACAGAATTTGACTTCACAACTTAATGATATGGAGAGCCTATAATAAATGTGTAGAATAACTATTATTTAAATTTAACACAAAATAACAATGATTTTTCCCTTTGCTCCCTTGAATAGAGATCCATTTTTCCCCATCATCTCATCGTACCACCTTTTTTACAATGAAGACACAGAGGGATTTTTATGTATTTGCTTTGGTTTTCTTTCTACAAATATGTTCCGCTTCATATTTCTCTCTTTAATTGCTTAATGGGTAAACAAATCTCCATATATTTCTAGAATCTCTCAGTCTCACAAGTACATAAAGTCACAGAATTACAGGACCTCAGAGGTTTACTTGTCTCAACAATATCTGAAAAGGAATCCCATCTATGATAAGTCTGACAAATAGCAATAACAATCCAGGATGCACCATAATCTCTTTAATGAGAGAGAACAACACCTCATGCACCGAGTATATCACTTTGGGACAACTCTGATTATTGAGATATTTTTGGTATTGATTTTGTCTTCCAATATTTGAAATATTCCTCTCAACTTTGTGTCATCCAAAAATTCAATGAGTATTCTAATCTATACATTTCTCCAAGTCTAAAGCCAAGCAGGCCCAAACTAAGAACAAGTTTCTGGGAGTATACCACTATCATCCCCCCTCTCTCCTCCAAGTTATTATTAATCTTTAATCACTATTTTGGGTTTATTCATTCAATAATTACTAAATTCACCTCTTTGTATCTATTTTAAGCTATTTTATACATTTTGGTATAAAATGGTTTTTATTTTTTTCTAAAAAAGCCACTCACCACCATTTATGTCTCAGTTGTCAATATTCTATTGACTCCTCCATTTTTGATATGTTGTTAACTTTGAGTTGACTAGTATTCCATTTTCCTCACTTCTAAGATAGGCTGCCTTCTTGAGCTCCAACATTTGCTCCAAGTAAAGGTTTTTCTCCATTCCTGCTGTTATTATAAGGAACTTTTGGTTAGGGAAAGTCCCAATGATATAATTTTTGGAGCTAGAAGAAATCCTACACATCATACAGTCTAAATTCCTCATTTTCTATATGATGAAACATCATTACAGATTTAAGTCACTTGCCTAATTTCTATAGCTAGTTACTGGCAGAGCCAAGGTAGAACCCGAGTCTTATTACCCCCAGTGTACATTCTCACATTGCCACATGTATTTTATATATCCTGCACTATATTCTCATTCACAAAGTGGAGTAGATGGAAAGTATCATTCCTAGGTTATAAAGGGGGGGGGGGTCACCTTCATTTGCCTGAATTACAGAAACAATCAGGAGTATATTTACATACAGCAAAAATCACCATAACTTAAACAATAAGTTGTATATTTAAAGTTTATAAAACTTTATAATTTTTAATATTTTCTTCTACCAACTACATTAGGTAGGTAGCACAAATATTGTTTTCCTCAGAAAATTTAAATGACTTCCATAGTCACAAGCCAGAAAATATTCAAATGAGTACTTGAACAGAGGCCTCTTGCACCAAAAACTTGGTTATGCAGTAATAAGTTGGAAATAAAAGAACCTGATTTTTTTTTTGTTCATCTCTATGATCCAGTATTTACATAACCTTGAGCAGGTCATTTCAAACTTTGAGTCTATTTCATCCTCTATGAAATGAAGATTTCAAAATTAATAATTACTAAGTCTAAAATATATAAATCAGTACAGCATACTAAAAAGCAGACACATCACCTTGTTGACAAAGGTCTCTATAGTCAAAACTTTGGTTTTTCTACTAGCAATGCATATCTGTGAGAGTTGGACTATAAGGAAAGCCAAATGCCACAGAATCAACATTTTCAAATTGTGATACGGGAGAAAATTTTGGATGTCCCTTGGACAGCAAGGAAATCAAATCAGTCAATATTTAAAGAAATTCATACAGGCTGTTCACTGGAAGATCAAATGATGTAGCTGAACTTTAAATACTTTGTCCACAGAATAAGAAAATGGGACTCATTGGAAAAGATACTGATATTGGGAAAGTTTGGAGGCAAAAAGAAAAGGGGATGGCAGAGAATGAGAGGCATAGGTAGTGTCAAAGAAGCAATGGGTATGAACTTGGACAGACTTCAAGAGATAGCAGAGGATGGAAGGGCATGGTGTGCTATAAGGTCCTCATTTCTTGACTATGTATCCTCTTGGAAATATGTCCTCACCTCTCAGTTTTAAGGCTTCTCCTTGACAGGTCTAATTATTTTTGTGAGGAATTTTGAAGGCTTTTACTTTGTTTCTTTTGTTATGGATAAGCTATCTGACTCCATGTAATGCCAATCAGCAGTAGATTTCTGAGAGAATGCTACTGTGAGGAGCTTTTAAGATTCGGATTACATAGTATTAGTGAACACTCTGTTTATTCCATTGCAAATCTTCATTTAGTACAATGTTCACCATTTCAACAGTTCACAATATTATATACAATCTTCAGAACAAGGA
>JAQQSW010000094.1:0-28121 GCA_028646575.1 Pseudocheirus occidentalis
CAGTCTCTCACAGTATGTCCACTGTGGAGATGTCCTGCATAATTACACATGTACAGCCTATATTGAATTGCTGGTCCTTTCAGTGGGGGTGGGTAACAAGGGAGGAAGAGAAAGAATCTAGAATTTAAAGTTCTATAATCAAATGTTAATATATATATATATTATTATTATTATTACTATTAACTACATGCAACTGGGAATTAAGATATACAGACACTGGGGTAGGGAGACCCATCCTGCCCTACCAGAAAGCTAGAGGGGCGATGGAGGAGGACATAGGAGAGAGAAGATTGGGGGAGGGGCTTCACAGTGGGATCGCTGTTTGTGGGTTGTGGGTAGGGGAAAGATGGGGAGAAAATTTGTAACTCAAAATCTCGTGGAAATGAATGATGTAAACAAGAAAATAAATAAAATAATTTTTAAAACCCCACCATGTTCATAAGCTATTGAAAAAATACAATTCTAGTCATAGAAAGAGGTTTTCATAAAATGTATGGTACTCCAGAGTGGCTAGGTGGTGCAGTGAATAGAACACTAGACTAGAATCAAGAAGACCGGAGTTCAAATATGACCTCATATACTTAACACTTATTAGCTGTGTGTCCTTGGGCAAGTCACTTAAACCCAATTGCCCTGCCTTCCATCCTCCAAAAAAAAAGGCCAAACAAAGTATGGTGCTACCTAGAAAAGTGTTCAGAACGTCAAGGATTTGTATTGTCTTTCAGGTACCACTTAATGTAAGGTTCAGGACATAATGGTGCCCTTTATGTCTCTGGTCCATTTTCTGTTCTATAGATGGCAACAGGGTGCTTGCTCAGAAATCTGTGGGCTGCTCTGTTCTGCCCTCTGAAGTAAAGGAAGGAACAGCTATTGCCTGCTGCCCTGTAAAGGTAACATATGAATATTAGCTTTTGTTGCCTGTTGGAGAGGGAATATAAATGGATTGGTACAGGCCTCTTTTCATTATTAGGAAAACAATTCACACATTTTCTAGTAATGATGGGTCAGGGATGTCATCTTATTCCACCAAATTTGTTTTCCCCTTTGATGGAGGTAGTCCAGCTGTGGATGGCTTGGAGTAGGAAGCTTGGGTTTGAAACCTGACTCAACTATTTACTATCTGTGTGACCTTGCATAAGTCCCTACCCCCTCTCTGGGCCTCAATTTGTCTATTGTTGAAATGCAAGGAGTTAAGTAGTCTCAAAGGTCTCTTCCAGCTCCATACCTGTGACCTTTAAATAGGAATAAGAAGTTGGATTAAATGACCTTTCAGGGGTTCTACTAGTCTGCCAAGTTTTTCCTTTGTCATTTGAATTCAAACATCAGTAGCTTTATGCAGAGTATGTTACATAGCAACATGGATGGAAAACATCCTCCACAGTGTATGTATATGAACTGGCAGAGGGACTGGCTGACATTTGCTAAAGCCAGTTTTCTCAGGAGGATTTGACATTTAATTCTGCTGAATGTCATCCTAAAAGACTTGATAAGATGTGTCAGTAAGCATTATGAAAGCGCCTGTTCAGGAGCCTATGATGCCAATTTATTTGCAGAAATATACTTCTACACATTGATTCTAAGTAATGACAGGGTCTATTTAGGGTGAAAACTTCCTTTTACTCTGCACAGAGAATCAGTGTCATGACTATCATAGTGCTCTATGTCTGGGATGATTCTGTGACTTGATTCCCAAACAAAAAATAAAAGTTTAGAAGCAAGCACGTGGTTCATATATTTTGCATAAAACAAAAGTCAATCTTTGAGCCTTTTCACACAACTCAGTCCACTGGTATATGCTGTGGGAGGGATTAGAAATCAAGTCATTCACTACACCATCCCCATTCGAAGTGTTTTTTAAAATTGTGAACCCAACAAATACCAAAAAACACAAACATTTGCATATTCAGAAAAGAAAAATATTTTATATGAAACTGTATAATTATATAGAGTTAAGTATATATTAGATTGAGCATGATAGTACCAAACCTGCCCTGTTTGTCTGTTCCCTTCTGAATTTTCTTCTGATCTTTTATGTATTTTTAGTTTCCTTGACTTTCCTTGACTTTTGTAGTCTTCTGTTTTCAAGTTTCTCTATTTCTCCTCTAACTTTCAAAATTTCTTCTTTTTTTGTTTCACATTTAACATTTGTTTTTTGTTCTTTTACAAGTTAAACAAAATTTCTTTTTTGTTTATGAACTTAAACACTGACAAACACGATCATTTCCAAAGGAAAAAGGACTGAATGTGAAACTGTCAATCTCTCTTACATACAGCTTGCTTGTTTAAAGGAAATAGTCAGTTGAACGCAATAGTACCACCTTTGTCCTGTTTTTCCGTGTGTCCTTCTGAACTTCTGCTCTGTTCTGTGTATTTTAAAGTATTTTGTTGGCATAATTTTCTTTCTTTAAAAAAAATTGCCCCAGTATCACAACCCATATACTTCTCCCTACAATGCTGTCTCCTGCAAAAAAAGAATAAAAGCCCTCTCGTGTAACAAATAAGTATAGGCTAACAAAACAAATTTCCACAGTGTTTGTGTCTGAAGATACAAGTATCATTTTGCATCTACAATCCAAAACCTCTGTCAAGATGTTTCATTTCAGAATTGTAAGCAGTCATAACATTGCTTGTATTTCTTGAGTCTTTTACAGGTTTTAGGCTATAGTAAGCATTGTATAAATTATTGCTCTGGTCCTGCTCATTTTAGTCTGAATAAGTTCATATGAGTCTTTCCAGGGTTCTTTGAATCCATCCCTTTTATGATTTCTTTGTTGTTGCTGACCTCATTTATGCTTTTCTTGGCAAAGATATTGGAATGGTTTGCTCTTTCTTTCTCTAGTTCATTTTACAAGTGAGGAACTGAGAAAGATTGGGTTAAGTGACTTGCCCAGGATCACACAGATTAAGTGTCTGAGGCCAGATTTGAATACAGGTCCTCCTGATTCTAGGACCAGCACTCTATCCACTGTACTACCTATCTGCCCTTTATGATTTCTTAGGTATGCATATAAGCTGTTGGGTCTGCTTACCTCACTTCTCCCTCGTGTCCTAACAAAATGAATCCCCAGATGGTAGCTTTGTCTCCCCTCAGGATTCAAATATTACTGAGGGATTAGGGTGTCTTTCCAATGCTACTGACTCAAATGCCCATTTCAGTGTGTCCCCCCCAATAACAATTGCCAATGCCAATTAATATGTCCTTAACATCATCAGTACCATTATCAATTTAAAGAGTTACCATCAATGAACTTTTACAGAAGGATATCTACTGAGAAGATGTAACAGTGACAGAAGCATTAATTGCAGAGAATCCTTCCCCCCAAAAAAAACCTGGGGCATCGACTCCCCTCTGTCACATTGGTCCCTGGAAGTTCCGTCATTGGAGGTCTGCTCCTTCAACCTTTTGAAGTACCACAAGGCCCTGTACTAAAGGGAAAAAACCACTGGCAAGATATGCCTATCTTCAGACGTTAACTTGCTTATGAGGGCATGTGCTCATAAGCTGGCCCAGTGGAGGGAAGAATACCCTCCTATTATACCTCTAACATTCATCAAATTCTCCTTACACTTTGTGGCCAGCAGGAAGGAGAGTTGGTTTTTTCCTCTGGGACTTTTATATGCATTCTTAGTTTCATCTCAGCTATCAAGCAAAGGCCTTTCTTCACCATGAAGGAAACAGAATACTTGTGCATCCTCTGTGGAGAGCCAGGCCCCAGCATTACAGGCCATCACAAATTCCTAGAAGCCGGCTGACCAAATGTCCATGTTCTGTGTATGTGATTTCAGGATTGGGCCCCAAAGTCACCCTTCTCCTAGATTTCCCTATTTCTGTAGAGGTCACTGATATCCTTCTAGTCATTAAGATTCACTACCTTGGTGTCACCCTTTACTTTCCACTCATTCTATATAACCAGTCAGTTGCTAAATCTTGTCTTTTCTACCAATATACTTATCACATCCATCCTGTGTTTCCTTTCATCTAGATTATTCAATACTCTTCTAAATGGACTAAACTCTGCCTATCTCAATCTTTCCTCCATACACCTGCCAAAGTGATTTACCTCAAGTCAATCCTCACCTTGATAAACTCTCATGTTTCCCTAATGCTTCTAGGATAAAATGTATTTATTGTTGTTTGCTTGTTTTAATTCAGTTTTATTTATTTTCTGTTCCAAATTCTGCCCCCCATTTAAAAGTTAAGAAAAACAAAACTCTAGGTTAAAATTTAAATTTCTCCATTTGGCTTTTAAAGACCTTCACAATGTGGCCTCTACCTATCTTTTCAAACTCATTATAAATTATACCCCTTCCCTCTCTATGATCCAGGCAAACTGGCTTTCTTTATGTTACTCACACACAAGATCCATCTCTTATATCCATGTCTCTGTATGGTCAGTCTTCTAAGCCTGGAATAGCATTCCTTCCTCACTTCCTTAAAGTGCTACCATCTACATCAAGGGGTATGGATCCTCAGGGGGTCTGTGGTTAGATTTCAAGGGGTCTATGAGCTTGCATGGGGAAAAATGCATCCTCACTTTCAAAAAGAATTATGAGATACTTTAAAAGAAGGTAATTTTTTGGAGGAGAAGACACTAGTAGCTATGCATATCAAGAAAAACCTCATGTAAAATGTAGTGTTTGGGTTGAGCTTTGAATGAAACTAAGAATTTTAAGAGTTAGGGTTGAGGAGGGAGTGCATTTTACTCATGGAATAATCAACTACCAGCAGCCCTCAGGTTTTCTTCCTGCTGCTCCTAAGTAGACCTAGAGAATTTCATCTACCTGCATCTCCTTACATTCTCTTGGTTATACCTGTCTCTCCTCTCTCTATCACATAGTGTCTCAGGTTCCTGACACAGATGATTGGCCAATGGAAAGATAGTCTCATGTCAATTTACTCTTGAGTCATAACACATCATATATCAGGAAATGAGGCAAGGCCCTTCCATGGTATTGGTTGCATCAGCTAGTTGGGAAACCAGAGAGCTCATGTGATCTCCTCAAGAAAGCTGAGGTGCAGTCTGGAAAACTGAAAGGAACAAGAACAGGAGTCATGAGATTAACATGTCTGAGCTCCCTGGATTCTTGGGCCAAAGAAGCTCAGACCTATCTCTCCATTTCCACTTGCCCTGACCAGCCTGTGTGGATTTAAAAGTCCTTTGTCAGCTTCCAAGAAGACTGTTAGCCTTCTTTGGCAGAAGCACCTAGTCTGACAGAGGGAAATATAAATACTCTTAGACTTTTGTACCTGGGGAACCCTTTGTTAATGGTCACTAACTAGAAAGACTGCATTAGGGACCTTGGCCCCAGGGGTCCTCCATTGGTACAATGATGTCTGTTTGCCATTCATTTATACACTATAGGCTGGAGCAAGAGTTTCTGTTCATTTCTGTTCATTCTGTCCATCATGATGATTTGTGATTATTGGCATTTTTCAAATGATATTTTCTATCTACTTTGGTCTACATAAATTAGTAATGTTTCAAAAGAGCATTCCTTTTATTCTGACAACTGAATAGTTGGGCTGCTAGTAGAGTAGAAACGGAGCCAGATTTGGGTTTGAATATCAATTCTGTCACTAACTCCTTCATGGAATCTTTCTCCTCCACTAAAAATGAGGAGGCAGGTCTAGACCAGTGCTTCTCAAGCCCTTTTTGCTCACATCATAATGGACTGTATATCAAGTGAAGTTCCATTCAATTTAGGGGCTATTCTCTGATGTACTTTATAGGTATAAGTTCTATAAAATGTCCAACATATCTAGTGAGAACTCAGAGTGCACCTTTTGAGAACCACCGACATGAAGGATCTCTTCTATCTCTTCCTGCATTAACAGCCTCTGCTGTTTTGGGATTTAGTTTTGGACTTTATTGTGCTCTTAATTGGCTTTCATATTACCCCAAAATGGCCGTATAGGTTTTGAATATTAATACAATTGGGAATGGAGAATATGAAGCTTGACATGATAACCTGATCATCCCTTAACAAGGAATGGCTCTTTGCTTGTCCACATCTGATTTAGACATGCCACCAGACATATTTTTTTTCCATTTTCCATCAACCTAGATCAGGCAGTAGCCACCTATCACTAGACCACAGGCCAAATCTAGCCTAATTCCTGTTTGGCCCATTAAAATCATTCTTAGCTAAAGGGCCGTACCAAAACAGGCAGTGGGCTGGAACTTGCCCATGGGCTGTAATTTGCTTACCCTTGGTCTTGAGTGCATAGATGGTTGAACACAATCTTACTACTAGAAAAAGAACTTTCAACACAGGTGGTATTATCAACTCAGGATGCAATAGTATAGAGCCAATTCACAGCAAAATAGGTGGATTTGGGTGACCTCCCTTTCCCCTCTTTGTGCTCCTTTGCCACTTCTTATCTTCCCCTCTCCTCACATTTAGTATCTTCTAGCTGTCCAATATCTTTCATGTTGGCATTCTATACAGGCCGACTTTTTGGGGGAATAACCCATTTTTCCATTTCCCTTTGAACTTCCATTCCTCACATAGTAATTTCCACCAAGTCAGTGCTCATTTGCCATGACTATATGGTACATAGATTTGGAGTTAGAGTACTTGGGTTCAAATCCCATCTCTGGTACCTTGTCATGACTAACCTTGGGCAAGTCACCTGCTCTCTCTTGGTGTCAATTCCTTTATCTGTAAAATGAAGGAGCTGAACAAAATTATTTCTAACAACCTATGAAATATCTTTTGTTCAGTTCCTTCGCTGTGACTAACTTCGGTTCTTCTTATGTTAGTGGGCTCAGGGTGGCACTATGTGGCCATTGGGAAATTGCATATTTGTCCCGGGGCCCATGCCCATGGGTTGATTACTTCTACAGACATATGTTATGTGCCAGTCCTACTCCCTGCATGGAGGTAGCTGTGGTTTATTCTAGGCCAGTCTTAGCAAGTTGGAGACTTTGAATTGTGCCTAGTGGATAATCATCTGAGGGCTAGGTGATGAATAATGCATTGGCCCCAGCAACTCATGAAGACCATTTTTGAAGGTATTGGAGGCACTGAGATTTGCAAGGCAACCCATGTGGAAAGGACTCCCCTTTGCAGACAATGCTGTGGTGAAATATAGCACAGGAATACAATAATTATTATAACTGACATTTCTATAGCACTCTGCTATACAAATAAGAAAAAGAAGGTCAGGAAGTACCATTTGCATCTATCAAGACTGAGGTGTCTAACTGTCATGTGAAATGATGTTCCTTGCCTTCAGTCACATAACAAAACTAACCCTACAATCTCCTTAATTCTTTGCCACAAGGAGAACCTGTGGTCCATCCTTCCATTTAGCCATAGTGTCTTTGTCTTCTGGGTTTGTATCTCTAAGGTTGACCACTACTTTACAAATATTATTTAATTTCTCTCAAAGAACTTATATTCTAATAATAAAAAAGGAATTTTGAGAGTAATACAAGCAGTTTAAGGGCAATATAAAACTTTTTCTAGAAGTAGAGAGAACCCAAAGCAATCAGGAGAACTGAAATCAGAAGTGGTCCCTGAGAAGGGATTCTGAGCAGCTAGGTGGTGCAGTGGATAGAACACTGAGCTTGGAATCAAGAAGACACATCTTCCTGAGATGAAGTCCAGCACCTGATGCTTACTAGCTGTGTGACTCTAGTCAAGTCACTTCACCCTGTTTGCCTCAGTTTCTTCATCTGTAAAATGAGGTAGAGAAGGAAATGGCAAATCACTTCAGTGTCTTTGCCAAGAAATCCCCAAATGGGGTCAGGAAGAGTCAGACAGGACTGAAAATGACTGAACAACAACAGGGATTCTGAGAGAAGGAGATGATGTAAAATATTCTAGATGTGGGGGACAGCCAAAGCAAAGGTGTGGAGGTGGGATATGGATTGCTACTTACAGGAATGAGTAAGCCAATTTAACTGGATCATGCAAATAGGAAGGGGGGAAAGGGAAGGGAATAAGAACTTATATAGCATACCTACTGTGTGCTAAGTGCTTTTATAGATATCTCATTTGATCCTTACAGCTACCTTGTGATGTGCTATAATTACCTCCATTTTACAAGTGAGCAAACTGAGGCACAGACACAGTGAAGTGACTTGCCCAGGGTCACACAACTAGTAAGTGTCTGAGGCCAGACTTGATGTCAGGTCTTCCTGACTGCAGGCCCAACGCTCTATCTACTGTGCTACCAGCTAATCGAAATATGGCTGCTTTATAGTCTGTTGGAACACAAAAGTATGATTGGTACAATTTCCTGGCCTGGTAAACAGTCGCAGCAAAGAAGCTGATGTAAAGGTAATGAGATGTTTGGGGAGCAAGGCACACTTTCCTGGGCACATTTAAATGATACCAAGTGGGCATATGCCTATTTCCAGGTCTACTAGGAGTCACCTTACAAAAAATTCCCCATCTAGATGATCTCCAAAGTCTCTTCCAGGCCTCGGTTTCTGTAACACCTCTTACAGAGAAATGGCAAACATAATCTTCAAGTCAAAGAGTCTGCCAGTTATGATCCCAACCACATTTATCTCTCCAATTCAAACATTTCAATGAAACTGCCCTCAGAACCTTGAAAAGGTTCCTGTGATTAGCATAAGAGAGAGAATGTGAGTATTAGAGACCAGGGTTCAAGTCTCACTTTGACGCTATTGGTTATGTGACCTGGGGACTTAATTTCGGAGTGCTCTAGGCAACTATCTAGACTTCAAATGGTGGGAAAGGCACACACCTACACTGGCACAAGGAGTTTCTTCGTGGAGGAGTTCTTCGTATCAGTGAAACCGCAAGTCCCGTCCCTGTCCCCATGACTGGTATACTCATTTATGTTTAAATGAAAATTAACTGCCATTCTGTTAAAGTAATACATTGGTATCTGGTGATCAAAGTATACAGAAGGGCGCTTACTACTCATCTAAAATTGAATTATATAATTTGAAAACTATGGAAAACTATGACTACCTCTGGTTGTTTTATTTTATTTGAATCTTGGTTATTTTTTTTCTTTGAAATAATTCATTCCATCTTCTGAATAAGCAGGCAGGTCAAATGATTACCCAGGATTACTTCTGCACCCAACATTTTTTCTTACACTCAAAAAGTTATCTTGACTGCATAAAATCCTGGCAAATCCTGGCACAGGAAGTATGGAAGAATAGAGACGAGTCGGTTGAATGCAGTGGAAAGAACACTAAATTGGGAGTCAGAGGGCCTGGAGCAGAAGCCCAGCTTTGTAGCTTCCTACTTCCGTGATCTCTGGCAGGGCTCTACTTTATTAAGGGAAGGGAAGGCCTTTTACTAAGCATCTATTAAGCACTTACTGAGTCCACAAACCCCTTTGGTATGAGACTTTCTCTTTGCTGCTGAAGATCAATGCCTTGCACCTACATGAGGGGTGGGGCAGAGTTGGCAAGAGCAGGAGGAGAGGAGGGTGCAAAGTCTTCCAGCTCTGGAGTCTCTTTATGTCTTCAGACTTTCTTCAAGGCTCTGCAGTCTTTTCCAGTGCTTCTGCCTTTTACCTTCTGGAGAGAAGATGGATAGGGTAAACCCTACTTCAAGATGCTGAAGGAAAAAAATCAGGGAAGACATGAAAGGAGAAGATAGTTTCCATCATGTCCCTGTACCAGATTCTTACGCTAAAGACTTCAGGCATCTTCCCCAGGGCGGAGATCCAGGACACTCTTTTTCTTGGTTGAACTGAGTTAACTTGCTCCCAATGTGAGAGCTCCCTTCAACCTATTGTCTGGTATATATTTTCTTTCTTTTTATTTTTTTTTGGTCTTTTTTAGAGGGGAGAAGACAGGGCGATTGGGGTTAAGTGAAGTGATACAGCTAGTAAGTGTTAAGTGTCTGAGGCTGGATTTGAACTAAGGTCCCCACTGACTCCAGGGCCTGTGCTCTATTCACTGTGCCACTTAGCTGCCCCTAGTATATATTTTCCTATGTAAACTTTTTCTGATTTCTGTTTTGATATCAATTTGGATAAACGAGTTTCTTTGCAAATTGCTATGTGTTCAATGTGGAACTGGTATTTGGTGGGAAAGGGGTTAAGCCTTGGATATAAAAACTAACTAACCTTCTCTCTGTTGGAGAAGGGTGGGGGAAGAAGAGACTAGAGATGCCCATTCTGCTTCCCTTCTCTCCGATGACTACATGTGGAGGACAATCCTTGTGTACAAATCGTTTCTCATTTGCTCCTCAGAATAACTCTGGGAGGTAGATACTATTATCCCGATTGTACAGATTAGATAACTGAGGCAGACAGAAGTGAAGTTACAGAATTAGTACGTGGCTGAGGTCATTTTTCAACTTGGGTCTTCCTGACTCCTGACCGCGCTCTCTTCACCATACCACCTTGCTGTCTTAGTGACCTTAGTGGATAACAGATATCAACGATGTAGATAGGCCGTTTACTAGAACAAACCGAAACCCTTTGTGTCTTTTTACCCTCAATTCTTATTCATGATCTTCCACAAATCCTCCACAGGGGTTCTTCTCTCTGTGCCTACCTTAGTTGTACTCATTACATGCTATTCTATTGCTCTTTTGGTGGTCTCCAATTCTGATTCTTCTGAAAACATAAGGCACTTTGGTACAGTGGAGTCATGACAGCCTGTGTGATTGTGAGCTCTAGGATGGAAGACATCTTCCTCTTCCCATCAGAACTTGGTCTCTGCCCCTGTGATTGGTGAGCTTTTTTTCTTGTCTTACCTGAAACCAGGTCAACATGCCACTTCCCAGCCATGTTCAAACCATGCCTCCAGTGTACAAATATCTTCTCCCCTTTTAAATCTAGGTTTCCTTTCTGTGTTGTCACCTATGATTAGAATGTAAGCCCCTTGTAGGCGGGCACTATCTTGCTTGCTCATATCTATATCCCCAGTCCACAGCACAGTATCCAGCACACACACAGGAAGCACTTAATAGATGATTTTAATTCATTCTTTCTGTAAAATGAGACTAGAACCTATAATACTTTATAGGGATATCATGAGGCTCAAATAAGATGAACTATGTACAGTATTTGGCAAGCTATATAAATGCAGGCTATTATTCTATTTCATGATGATTCTTGACCAAAAAGCACCACCAGGAGAATACTGGTGTTTCAAAAAAGACGGACTTGTGTGTTAGTAAACAGCTTAAGAGCTTGGAAAACACTGTGTCCTTCCTATCAATTCTGGGTCCTGCTTATTGCCTGTCTAATGTGGCTCCTTGCCTCTGGCTTCTTGAAATTGTTCATCCTGAACTTCATTTTCCAAAGGACTTCTTGTTTCCTCCCATATGGTGACCTTCTCAGTGAAGTCACCAAATGCTGACATGGAGGTTGACTTGTTATATGGTAAGAGTTCTTCACCTTTTTTGTGAATTGGACCCCTTTGGCAGTCTCATATTTTTCGATGCCTAAAATGAAATACCCATGATCACCAGGGAAATCAGTTATACTGAAATAATCATCAAAATATTTTAAGAACAAATTTCTACATGAATCATCATCCTTCTCATAGCTAGCATTTATATGTGCTTTAAAGTTTACAAAGGTTACAAACACTTTACATGTTATCTCATTGATCCTCAAAAGAATTCTGGGAGAAAGGTGCTGTTTTATCTCCCCTTTACAGGGGAGGAAACAGAGGCTTAGAAGTTAAATGACTTGCCCAGGGTCAAGAGCTAGTAAGTATCTGAAGCTGGATTTGAACTCAGCTCTTCCCAAGAGGCTAAAAACCATGTTTCCGAGGATAGGACCTTCTCAGTTCTTCATAGATTTTCTCAACTTCTTCCTCCTCTGCAACAGATGTTGGTGCATAAGCTGCTGTTATCATCATCATGGTTCCTTTGCAAGCATTTGCATTTCTCAAGAGTGAGGTGTCTAACTGTCACATGAAATGATGTTCCTTGCCTTCAGTCACATAACAAAACTAACCCTACAATCTACTTAATTCTTTGCCACAAGGAGAACTGTGGTCCATCCTTCCATTTAGCTGCAGTATCTTTGTCTTCTGGATTTGTATCTGTAAGGCTGAATTCTTGTCATGCAGTCCCACTCCATTAGTCTGAGCCAGAGATCTCATATTTGGACTGCTACCAAGGGTTCTGTTGGTATTTGTGGCTAGTCTAAAAATTATGACTCTTATTTAACATGTTTGCCTTCCTTTTCTCCTCCCTCCGCTGCCACTGCCAACGCAAAAGGGGGCTACCTTGGACCTGAAGACCATTTTGTACTTTTACGTGTTTCCTGACCTACCATGACAAAAGAATTAATCCTCTAGTGACCATCTTTTGCTGGAGATGCAACTCTCTACACTCAGGCTAATTTTTGGACAGCAAATACTGGCCACGACCAGGATTGTACACTGAGCCTTTCTGTTTTGGCAGAATCCATCACTGTTTGCGCTCCATTCACATAGTACCTGAGGTTTCAGGGTCATCTCCATTCAGTGACAAGGCATCTAAGCAGACGTTAGTGGAGGTGTAATTGTTACTGATCAGAAATGTTCAACTATAAAGAATTGTCTTTATTTTTTGGTCTTTGAAAATCCAACTGTATAGGGGCGGCTAGTTGGCACAGTGAATAGAGCACCAGCCCTGGAGTCAGGAGGACCTGAGTTCAAATCCAACCTCAGAAACTTTACACTTACTAGCTGTGTGACCTTGGGCAAGTCACTTAAACCCTAATTGCCCTGCCTTTCCCTCTCTAAAGAAAAGAAAATCCAACTGTGAGTCTTCAGATTAACAAGTAAAGAAATGTATAAATACCACTTTCACCAAAGAGGTTAACATTTATATAAGCTGACATGGTATATTTTTATAGTATACGCCAATTTCACCCAATGCATTCAGACAAGGTCTATTTTCATAAACTCAGAAATTACTGAGCTGTAAAATGAGCTGGTTGCATAAATGTTATGCAAGAAATTATTGAACTGTTAGAAATGAGGTTATCATCCTGCCTGCACAATTCCACAGACTGGTTGTTCTTTGTGTGATTCGTTTATTTGGCTATATTGTGACTCTCAGAGATTCTCGTGCTTTTATGCAGGACTCCAAAGAAAACAAAAGGAGAAAATTGTGAATAGAATACTCTAATGAGTTGAAGATGTGAATATCAGTTGAGACTTTTTCTCATGGAAATAAAAAGTCACAGATCTAAGAAAAATCAATTGTATCCCTTTGATAAATAAGAAGCAAGTAGAATAGAACAGAGATTTGCATGCCCATTTATAAACACCCTCCAGTGCACTCCTATCCCAGTGCCTCATGGTGGTATGGAAGCAACCTTGGATTCCCAAAATCTTTGCTTAAAGAGAGTAAGCTCTGTCAGATCTTTCAGAGCTAGAAGGACTCTGAATACAGACTCAAAGTTGGAATGTGGTCCAAGCACTCTTCTAGCTCATCTGGAAAGGACCATACTGAGATTGGCTGCAAAGCAGAAAATGTTTCAGCCACAGCAGCTGATGAAAACCAGATGACAGGCAGAGAAGGGTTAGCCATCAGTACAGGGGGTATCCACATTAAATCTCAACATCAGTGTATTACTGTTGCAGGCAATTATGGAGATGCTTATGAACATGGCAGATTGTGAGGATTTTGTCATTTTAATGAGTTGAGTGTTGGGCTCTGCTCTCAGACACAATGGGTGCAATTTTAGGTACTTCTTTTTAATAAAAAAAAACTCTGTGGATGATTTTGCCTCCACCCAGAATTCCTCCTGGATGAGTGAGAATCTGATTTACATCTTTTGAATGGCCACCTGTAAGCACTGAGGCTAACAAAGGTATTGAACATAGAAGAGTATCATTAAAGGCAGCAAAGAACAGAGAAAGACTCAGTATCTGAGACACTAACAAAATGGGGGAAGAGAACCTCCATCCTGGGCTCCACTGACCTTCCCTGAGGTTTTACTCACAATCCTGCAAACTCCCAACATTAATGTGAGATTCCTGCATTTATGAATGGGATTGTAAATGCTTTGACATTTGCAATCTCCTCTTGGATCTTTCTGTTCTCTTATTGCCCTAGCATCTGGTGATTCTGTATTAACCTCATGGTCTCAGTATATTTTTCTTTCTTAATTCCATGTTTCTCAGCATGTTACAGGATGCATTCAGCTTTGCACTGTCTAGCTTCAGGTAACCCAACCCATGTGTGTCTTTTTGTTCCTCCCATGTGGTTTGTTCCAAGCTATGCTTGTCCTCTATGACTCTTAAACCTAGAAGTTTCATTCTTAATTCTCTAATACCCTTGGATTCCCATCATTCAGTTGGAGGGTTTGGGGTAAGCAAATGTGCCTGCCATTATAGTGTAATCACCCCAAAGACTGCAATGGAGTCCCTAAATCCTAGTTATAGTTTTAAGAAACATTTAGACAGGGCTGGTCAGAGAGCATATGAGTTCTGATCAGCAGCCAGGTACCATGTTCTGTATTAAGGTCTGAGGACACTAGTCATGGTCTCCTCTCCCACTTCAAACCATGAACATTATAATTGACAAATTTGAAGTGATGACACAATAACTAATATTTACATAATGCTTACAAATCGTTTTCTTCCCAGTCACACTGTAGGGTAGATAATACATTGACAGGTAGCCTTCTTTCAGGAGGTGGAATTATTGCCTTCATTTTAAAGAAGAGGAAATAAAGGCTCAGAAATGCCAAGTGACTTTGCCCAAGACCCTGTAAATAGAAAATGGCAGAACAGTGACTCATAACTGGGTCTTCTTCCAGGTTCGTTGCTCTCTCCATTATACCTCAGCGACTCTAAATAAAGGTATTTTACCTCCCACTGAACCTAAATTTTCCTTAGTACCAAACATTGTTCACAGATATGACTTGGCTACTGCCACAAGTCTCTCCCTACTCCATTCTGCTCTCCACCTAACTGTCAGTGATTTTCCTAAAGTATAATTCTGACTGTGGTGTCTCTCTGCTCAATAAACTCCAGTGGCACTCCCTATTACCTCTAAGATCAAATATAAAATCATCTGTTGGGTATTCAAAACCTTTCATAACCTGCCCCTCCCCTTTTCCAGTCTTTTTATGTCTATCCCACATGCTCTTTGATCCAGTGAAACTGTTTGGTGTTCCTTGAACAGAATACTCCATCTCCTGACTCTTGGCATTTTCTCTGGATATCCTGAATGCCTGGAATGTTCTTTCTCCTCCTCTCCTACCTTTTGATTTCCCTGGCTTCCTTCAAGTCCTAGCTAAAATTCTACCTTCTGCCAGAAGCCTTTGTTTTTCCAATTTTTCCTCTAGTGCTCATATTTAATTTATTAAAAATAACCTCTTGCTTCATCTATTCTAGGAATTGTAGTTGAGCTTGTGACCAAACTGTATTTTTCTTTGAGGCTTTGCTTGTAGATGGTGTGGAATCATTCTCTTATTCTGGGTTTATGTCCTGAATGTCCCTGCCTGCCACCATAATAGCTTTTTATTTATTTATTTAGCCTTTTTTTGAGGGCAATTGGGGTTAAGTGACTTGCCCAACATCACACGGCTAGTAAGTGTGTCAAGTGTCTGAAGTCGGATTTGAACTCAGTCCTCCTGACTCCAGGACGGGTGCTCTACTCACTGCGCCACCTAGCCACCCCCACCATAACAGAAGACTGGAAAGGGAGAAATAAAATAGAGAAGGAAAGGGAGAGGAAGGTTAGGAGAAATTGTCATATAATTGAGGTATGCAAGTAGAAATACTTAATACTTAATTAGGAAGAAAGGGTGGGAGGGAACAACTAATATTTGAACCTTATTCCCACTGAGGGAAGAGTACCTACACACAGTTGAGTATGGAAATACATTTTCACTCAGCAGGGAAAGAGGAAAACGGTAAAAGTGGAATAAGTTGAAGGATAAATTTATGGGAAGGATTAGTCTTAAGCAAAATAAACTCTAAGGTTATAGAAAAATACTTCAAGCAGCTTTCTTTGCAGTAGCAAAGAATTGGGAAACTGAGGAGGTACCCAACAATGGGTGAATGGTTGAATAAGTTGTGGTATGTGAATGTGATGGAATATTCTTGTGCTATAAGAAAAGATGCAGGCGATGGTTTCAGAGAAACAGTAGAAGATTTGTATGGATTGATGCAGAATGAACTGAACGGAACCAAAAGAGAAATTTATACAATAAGAACAATATTATAAAGAGAAACAACTTTGAAAGACTTAAGAACTCTGATCATCATACTGACCAGCCATGACTCCAGAGGCCTCCTGATGAAGCATTCTGCCTTCCTACTGATAGTGAGACATTTTTTATATGTGGTAATTGTGTGAATTTGTACTGCTTGATTATGTATGTTTGTAAGAGAAGTTTTTTTTTCTCAGTGGAGTTTGGAGGGAGAGGAGGTAGTTTTTCACTGACTGAAAAATAGAATGTAAAAAGTAAGCATGATCTAAGACCAGGGAGGTGATAGTCCTGCTGTAGGTCAGGCTACAACTGGCATATTGTCTTCAGTGCTGGGTGCCACATTTGAGAAGGCCATTGATAAGCTAGAGAGAACCAAAGAAAATCACCTACTCTTGTAAAAGTCCAGAAGATGATGTCACATAAGGGTTAATCAAAGAAAGTGAATGTGTTTAACTTGTATAAAAGAAGACTTGAGGGAGATGTTACAGATGTGTTCAGGTACTTGCAGAGCTTCCCGCAGAAGAAGGGTTAAAATAAGGCAAGCTATAGAAGCAATGCATAAAATTTTCAGAGATGCAGATTTAGGTTGGAGGTGAGGAAAACTGAGATTGCCCACAGGTGCAATGGGCTGCCTTGGGGGCTCATGGGTTTCCCTTCCCTGGAAGTCTGCTTGTCAAGGCTAGAAGACCACTTGTCTCTATTGGAGGACAGGAATTATATTCAGATACGTACCAGATGACATCTGAGCTCACCTACAGTTCTGAGCTGCTGTGTCTGTGTGCCAAATAGGTAGAGTCATATTTCAAAGTGTCCACTATTTTGAATTGTGATTATTCAGTTTGTTGGAGCAGGTGCTACAGAGATGAGAGTACTTGACTAGAACAATGGAAGGGATGGATGTCTGCACATTTCAATTCCCATTTGGGTAGCCTCCCACTGTTGTGTGACTGGGAGGGGGAGGCAAATAGCTGTTCCTTAGGATATGGAGGTGAGACTCTAAAAGATTAATCAAGCCTATTGGGGATGGTAAGATAAATCCCCTCCAAAGCTCAATATAGAGGATAATATTGGGGGAAAGAGAGAGACAATTGCAAAAATAAATAATGAAACAAAGGCATTAGGAGCTTATGTTAACCATCTTTCAGAGGTCCAGGGTTTTTTGGATGATTTTTAAAAAAGATTTTCTCCTGAAACCATCTTTGCCTCATTTAAACACAGACCACAGATTCTACTGTAAATGGGCCAATTTTGTAGCATCCTTCCCTTCCCTCCCAAGGGCAGGTTGCTTTCTCACCAACACAACTGAAACTTCTTCCCCTGGCCCAGAATTTGTGTCAGCAGCAAAATTGAAAGTATTTTTTGTCACCTGCCCCTGCTGTCAGCAGAAAAAAATAGAAAGTGGAGGAACATCATTTCAGCACTAACACAAGTATCAGAATGATTTACCTATCTGTTCTGCTTTACTTTCATCTAAGCTTTCAGGGTTTCATTCATCAATACTGTATTTACACACGCATATCTCATTTTTACGTGGTTTCTCTCCTCACTGCCAGATGGCTGTGTTGTCTGCAGCAGTGTTCATCAAGGAGGGTGAAAGAGTAGCCAGGCTGCCAATTGGCATCTGGGTGGGGCTCATACAACCACCTAGTCTAATGGGAAGATCCTATGAATAATGAAGAAGACATGAACAAACGGGTTCCTTTTTGAAGAAATAGTGTGCCATCTCCAAGGAAATGAACAACTTTCCCCCGAAAGAAACAGCCATCACAGCAGAGGATCATGAAAATGAGAAACAGAAAAACTGAGGAGGTCATAACCCAGTTGCTAATGATGTTTTTTTCCCCAGCCAGCTCATTTTCTAGTGTTCTGTGTGGCCCCTTTTAAATGACCCAGACAAAGTTGCTATTGCTTCCAGTGAGAGGCAATTTCACAGTCTAATAGATCTCACCATTGGGACATTTTCCCTCATAGCCAATCTTAACGTAGCTTTCTTTAGGAGACATAGCCGTTTCAAGTGGGGGAAGTCAATTTATATTGGCATAATGCAATCAAACAATAACATAAAACAATGAATTTGCTTTTTTTCCCCAAGAAAAAGCCACATGAGAAAATGACCCTCCAAATCAGTCCACTACTGCTCTGGGTCTGACTTTTCTCATCTAAAATGTGAGAGCTGATGTGCTTTATTCATCACTATCATTTCCTAGTGATTTGTTCCTTCTCCACCACCCTTCTTACATCTTCCCTTGTAACAAAGGACAGGCAATTAAAACAAATGAACATTTCTGACATTGTATTCTATATGTGAAGTTCACTACCTCTCTATCAAGGTGCAGGACGCACACTTTCCTGGTTCTTACTGTAAACTCACTGGTTCTCTGGAGTGCTGAGTCTCTCTTTTTTTTGCCACCTAGCATATCACCAACTTGAACGTCACAGATTGCTGGCCAAGTCCACTTAAGGAGGACAAATTTGAAAACGGGACTTGAAAACTAGAGAGGCAATGAGGTGTAGAAAATCAGAGTCCAGGGTTTGGGGTTGAATTTTGGTTTTGCTCCTTACTGTCTGTGTGACCTTAGACAAATCACTATCCCTTTGTGAGCCTCAGTTCCCTCCCCTGTAATATGTGGGGTTTGGAATACATGATTTTAAAGCTCCCTGCCATCTCTAGAGCTCTTATCCTATGAAGATTCTAGTAAGATAGTCCCGGGCAGGTGATGATGATGACCAGTCCTACCATGATGGTAGTGAGAAGATGGGGCTAGAAGGAGGTAATAGATTGCAGAAATCAGACATAGGATCAGTTAGATCTGGTATGTTATCAGGGTTTGATTGACTATGAGAGGCATTACCAAGGGAAAAATCAAAGACAGCAGTAAGGTTTCAAAAGCATCATGGAAGTCAGAAGCCAGAGGCCAGAAAGAGGAGCTCTATTTGGGGAAACTTGTGTTTGAGACGTCTTTGGGATATTTAGGTAGAGATGCCTTACAGGCAGTTACAGAGATGACCTAGAGCTCAGGTGAAAGAATAGGCCCAGAGGTGGTCACTGATATCTTGAGATTGATTGATATTTGCAAATGGAGAAATTGAAAAGAGAAGAGCGCAAAGGAGAGAGCCTTGGGCAATGTCCATCTTAAGGGGTTGGTGAGAGAGCAAGGGGTCAGTGCCTCAATAATGGTAGTAATACATGTACATAATGTTTTTATAAACCAAGCCATGGTTTAGCAGTCTCTTTCTTTTTATTAGAAACAGTCAAAATGAGATTTATTGATTCAGTAACAAGCTCATTGGTTGTTTGCTATCCTTTGTTCTTGAAGAGCACCCAAATGACATCACTATGCTAGAGTCAGGTTACAGTGTGTCCAACTGTGGCAGATCAGCCCAATATAAGCTTGGAAGGTCCTACCCCAGGTTGGGGTAGATACTCCAAATTTGTGCATACTGCATTTCTTTTGAGCTACTTCAATTCTGCTTTGCTCATAGAGCACAGCACCTTCTCTGATGTAGGCACACCATGCTGAGCAGTCCTGTGCCAGTGTCTCCCATATGACACAATCAGTCCCAAAGTTCTTGAGAGAGACCTTGAGAATGTCCTTGTATTGCTTCTTCTGACCACCACGTGAACGCTTGCCCTGTGTGAGGTCTCCATAAAATAGTCTTTTTGACAAGCCTATGTTTGGCATTCAAATAATGTGGCCAGCCCATCAGAGGTGCACCCTCTGAAGTAGCGTTTGAATGCTTGGCAGTTGAATTTGAGAAAGGACCTGAGTGTCTGGTATCTTACTCTAGGGAATGGAGAAGCTATGAATGAGTGAGTATTTATTAAGCTCTTAATATGTGCAAAAGGCTGGGGATTCAAATAGAAAAGCCAGATAGTCCCTGTTCTCCAGGAATTCATGAGGTAATTGACATTCCAGATGAGACAGACTACACATATAGGAGATTTCAGCAGCAGCACCTCAGATGGAATTAGTGCAGAAGCAGATGACAGCACATCTTTCATGGCATTTCTGTTGATAGAACCCTATCCGTTTCTGATGTTGAACCCTCTCCAGTCTAACTTCTGTTTTCATTATTCGATGGAAACTCCTCTCTCCAAAGTTCCAATTCATCTTTTAGTTGCCAAATCTAAAGTCCTTCTCCCAGTCCTCAGCCTCTTCTATTTGTGCAGCCTTTGACACTATCCATCACTCTCTTCTCCTTGTTACTTTCCTATCTCTAGGTTTTTGAGACACTTCTCTCCTGTTTTTCCTACCTGTCTCACTCCTTCTCTGTCTCCTTTGTTGGGTTTTCAGGTCTTGTCCACTAACTATGAGTGGTCCCCTTTAATGATTACCTTTGCACATACCCTGGGTAAGTTACTTAACCCTGTTTGTATCTGTTTCCTCATCTGTAGAATGAGCTGGCAAAGGAAACAGCAAACCACTTGTTGTTATGATCATATAAATGTTATTTTCAGTTTTATTTTTCCACCTCTAACCTCTCTCCTGAGTTCCATCCTTGCTTCATCATCCACACACATCTCAAGCACATGTCCAAAACGATGCTTGTTAGCTTTCCTCCCCTCTTCAAAACTTTCCTATTATTGCTTTTTAATGAGGCAATTGAGGTTAAGTGACTTGTCCAGGACCACACAGCTCATAAGTATCCGAGACTGGATTTGAACTCAGGTCCTCCTGACTCCAGGGCTGGTGCTCTATCTGCGGCAGAGCCCCCTAGCTGCCCCTCTCTATTATTGTTGAGGGTCACACCATCCTCCCAATCACCCCAACTTGCAAACATGGTGTTATCCTTGATTCCTCCCTTGTATTCACTCACATCTGTAAGGTCTGGTACCATGTCTTTTGGTTTTCTCTTCGTGGCATGTGTCTCATGTTCCCTTCTCACCTCTAATGCTGCCACCACCCTGGTGCAGGCTTTCATTACCCCACTGCTAGACTATTATTACTAACCTTTGGGTTGATCCCCTGGCTTCCCACCTCTTTCTCTCCTTGCTCCAATTTGCCCTCCATCCAGCTGCCAAAGTGATTTTTTTAAGGAGCATGGCTGACCCTTGCTCAGTAAACATCAGTGGCTCCCTGTTACCTCCTGGATCAAATAGCCAGTCTCTAGGATAGTACTTTGCATATAGCATGCTTGTTACTGAATCAATAAATCCCATTTAACTGGTTTTAGTAAAAAGACTGATAAACCCCAGCTTATAAATGCATTAGGTATATGCATCATTATCATTACTGACACTTTTCTGCTCTTCATACAAGCTGTTCGCTCTCCTGACTCTGTGCCTTTGTCCTGGCTATCCCTTCTGTGTGAAATGCTCTCTCTCCTAACCATTCCCTTCAAGATTCCACTGAAACCTCAAGTTCCTCTGGAGAACTTTCCCATTCCCCCAGCCTCCACTACTGCCATGTCTTCCCTGTAACATGATTGCCTGTTTACACTGTACATATCTTCCCTACCTGGGGTTTTGCCCGCTCTCTTTTCCATTAGAATAGAAGCAGGACAGGACCATATTTTTGCCTTTCTTTGTAACCACAGCTCAGCATGGTGGCTGGCTTAGTAAGCTCTTAATAAATGCTCGTTGACTACCAGTATCATGAACTTCGAGGGCAAGACCCTTTTTGCTGGGCCTTGGCTGCCAAGCAAGTAGGGACTTCAGCACCTGCAGAGAAAGTTGCCAGGTAATCTCCTGGTTGGTTTTTTTTTCTTCTGGGGCTGTTGGACTTTATCTTTGGCTATCTCCACCATGGTCTAAAGGGAAGTAGTAGTTGAGGTGGTGCTAGTAGTTGGACCCACCTGCCACATGCCACCTCTTTCCCATCCCTCAGGATACCCTGCTACTTCAACTGGGTTGGTTTGCTATGCACACAGTTAGGTGGAGTCATGGCCAGAGGTTTGGGCCTGGAATCATTTCCTCAACTGTAAAATGGAGATATTAGTAATGCCTACCTTCCTTTTGTGAGGATCAAATGAGGTAATGTTTGTGAAAGCCATTCGTGTCATGCTGGGCACATAAGACATTACATAAATGCTAGCTGTTATTATTAGTGTGGTGGCAGTGCAGTGAAAAGAATACTGAACTTGAAGTTAGATCTGTGTTCAAGCCCTAACTAGCGATCCTCCCTGACAGATCATCCTCCCTGAGCCTACGTTACGTCACCTATAAAATGGGAATAATAACAACTTGTGTGGTTCAGTTGCAAAAGTGATGGATTTAGAACCAAACGGTTTCAGTTTAGTCAGTCTGTCAGACCAGCATTTATTAAGCACCTCCTATATGCCAAGCACTGTGCTGAGCTGAGCTCTGGGGATATTGAAAAAAAAAAGGCAAAAGACCATCCTGGCCCTCAAGGAACTCTCGTTCTAAAGGAGGAGACAGCATACAAACAAATGTTGTACAAAGGAGCTCTAGACAGGAATTACTGGGGATTGATTATCTCACAGGGAAGGCACTGAAAATAAGGTTAATTGGGAAAGGTTTTCTGCAGAAAGTGTGGCTTTATCTGAGACTTGAAGGAAGCCAGAAGGCGATGAGGAGGAGGAGGGAGAGCATTCCAGGCAGGAGAAACATGCAGTGAAAATTCAGTGGAGTGCCTTGTGTGAGAAGTGATAAGATCACTGCATCACAGTGCACAGTGAGAAGGTCCAGAGGCACTGGGAAAATTGAAAAGGGGCCCTGCCCCCATCAGGAATGACTTAAAAAGACAAAGGATTTTATACTGCCTCAAGTCTCTGTGCTGTCCTTTCTGGGCCTATGACTTTGAGCAAGTCCTTTCCCCTCCCTGGTCCTCAATTTGTTGGGCTATAAAAGGAGAGGAGTGGACTAGGTGACCTCTGAGGAGGCCCTTTCAACATGCTGTCAAGGATTCTACGGGTTTCACAGGGTTGTTCTGGGGACAACACTTCTGTGTCAGGTGCTGGGCCAATGGTGGCTCTTCTGGAGACTGTCTTGAATTCCAAAGAACCCATGATAAAAAAAAATGCTATCTGCCTCCAGAGAGAGCTGATGAGCTCAGAGTGAAAGCCGCACCATAATTTTCTCACTCTCTTTTTCTTGCACCACAGCTAATATGGAAATCTGATTTACTTGATTTTACATGTAATAATCCATATTATATCCCTTGCCTTCTCAAGGGGTTGGGGAGGGGCAGGAAAGAAGAAGAGAATTTGGAACTCAGATTTAAAAAAAAATCAGTGTTAAAAAAATTTTATATGTAATTGGGAGATATTTAACAAAATGAATAAAAATATATATGTATTTTTAAAAGACTGTCATTGACCTCAGGGAGAGGATACAAGGTGGCACACAAAGTCTAAGGAAGTCTTTCTTTTGGAGGGCTCCCTGGAATAGATAGCATTTGAGATGGGCCTCAAAGGATGGCATGGGTAACAATCCACCAGATAGAGGCAGGAGAGTGCTGGATGTGGGCCAGAGATCGCAGTTTAGGATCAGTTCCATTGGACCGGTACATGGAGAGGACAGGTACATAAGGTGAGGATTTGAAAGACTGAGTGAAGGCTGATTGCAGTGACAGTTACGTGGCGCTGCAGTGTACCTAGTACTGGGCCTGGAGTCAGGAAGACTCCACTTCAACTTGGCCTCCAAAATTTACTAGCTGTGAGACCCTGGACAAGCCACTTAACCTCTGAATGTTTCCATATCCTCATCTGTAAAGTGGGGATAACATAACAGCACTTACCTCCCAGGTTTGTTGTGTGGATCAAATGGGGTAATGTCTATTAAAAAAAAGTGCTTAGCACAGTGCCTGGCACATGGGAAGAGCTATGAATCATTCCCTTCCCTGATTGACAGGCACTTTCCTGCTGAAAATTTCTTTTATTTTTTTTTAATGTTTAAAATATTGCTTCATGGTACATAGATTCATAGATTATTAAAGCTTGGAAGAGAATGTGGAGATTAGCTAGTGTGACTCCCTCGTTTTATAGATGAGAATACAGGGTCTCAGACTGGCTGAGGAAGTCATCAGTGACACAGCTAGTCAGATCTGCCAACGGCTCATTCACTGTTTTTTCCATCTTTTCCCGTTCGTGCCACTTGGACCCAAATTTGGTGTACTGCAGCAGCAATTATGCATACAAAAGCAGACTTCTAGGTGGACTCAAGTTATTGCACTTTGAATTTGAATATGTTTGTTGAAAAGACCTTTGGCTATGGAGTCCTAAGTCCTGGGTTTAAATGTCCACTTGAATTCTTACCTGCCATGTTACTACTGCCTGTGTCTATGGGTCTCTGTTTCTTTATCTGTAAAGTGATGGGGTTGGACTAGATCAGAGGTGTCAGGCACTGACATTGTAGCCTGCACATCCCTAATACTGCTGGAATCAAATTAAAATGTGTTTGAGAAATAAATTTTTAAAAATAAATAAAAACACAATAAAACCGATCCTGTTAATTTGTGGTTTTCTAAGTTGTTATGTGGCCGAGTTTCTCACCACCGGACTAAATGACTTCTGAGGACCTCTTCAACTTGAAGTCTCTGATCCTAAGCCACTTCCCCTTCTCTGAGCCTCAATTTTCCTATCTGTAAAATAAGAAGGTTGGACTCATTGATCTCAGAGGTCTTCTGCATGATAGTGTGACCACACAAGCATGCCTGTGGGAGACACACACACATTGATGCTCAAAAGATGTTAATACAAAAATTGAGCTATTTGTTGTCATCCACAAATTGCTTGGAAAGAATTAAAAAGCTCAAAAGGAAAAGTCGAGATGAAAGGAGATGAAAGAACTTGGAAAAAAATTGCTTCTCTCAAATGGCACACTCAGTAACCTGGGCAATCGGGGGTGCATTATGGGGTGCTAGCTGTGAATATTGTTATCTCGGAAGAGAAAGACTTGTTCCAAGACAAATAAAGATACTGTGTGAAGCAGTTTAGTCCCAGGGGACCCTTTTCCCTGGAGCAATTTAGTAGGAGCTGAGGACAGCAGGACATCACTCACACCAAGGCAGAACAACTGGGATCTGGTTGATGGAATATCCACACCAGAGCATTTCTGGATGCAAGAATGGTCTGTGCTAACAATAACTAGCTTTTTGAAGCTATGAACAGCTCAGAAAATGAATATGAGTTCCTGCAGCATAGAAATGAGGAAGTTCCATTTCTGGGGGATCATTTTTCTCTGTCCTAGAAGAGAATAGCCATGATATACAGAAGGCAATGGAAAAAGCAGGCTCAGAAGGGGCATGCATATCAAGGCAGCCTAAAACTGTAGCCTGCTTGTCTGGTTGAGTGAGGAGCTGACGGTGCTCCCAAACAAAGTTTCATGTCTTATCATTTAAGGATGACCTTGTTTAGAAGACCAAAGAGGATAACGGCAGGAGCACTGAATTAGGAGTCAGGAGACTTGGGATTGAGTCCTAGCTCAAATGCTAACTAGCTGCATGATCTTTGATAAATCTCACCTTTCTAAGCCTCAGTTCCCCTATCTGCAAAACAGGAAGAATATTTGCTCTGCTGATCTTTAAGGATTGGTGAGAGGAGCAAATGAGACTGCATTGCAGGATAATGAGCTCTCCAGCTGGAAGTAACCTTAGAACTGGGGGTGGGGGTGGGGGAAGGGAATAAGCATTGGTATAGAAACATCTACCACGTGACAGGCAGGCACTGTGTTCAATGCTTTACCGATGGTCTCTCCCATTCGACTGGGAGCTCCTTGATGACAGAGACCATATTTTTCGTTTACTTTGCATTCCCAATGTTTAGCACAGTGCCTGCCACATAATAGATGCTTAATAAGTTCTTGATGACTGACATGTATTGATTTAATAATATGATTTTGGATAGTGTTGTTTTTCAAATGACTAATTGTTTTTACTAATGTAGAACCATCCTTGCATTCCTGGTATAGCTTCAATTTGATATTACTTAATGCTTCTTTGGATATGCCATATTTTAGCATAAAAGGAGTTTGGTAGAGAGTTTTCTTCATATCTGAGGATAATTTGTAATAATATCATTGTTTCTCCTTAAAATTTTGATAAAATTCTCTTCTAAATCCATCTGAATTATTTTTTAGCTTAGTCTGGTTGCCCTTTCTTATTGGTTATTTAAGAACTTTATTTGGTGTTCTGTTCATTTGGATTATTTTATACTTTTGTAGACATTCCTCTATTTCTTTTAAATTTTCAGTTTTGCTGGCATATAATTTCTACTGTCCTATGATTTCACTTCATTCATTTTGAAAATCTTGTTAATTAGACTTTCCTCTATTATAAAATAAGTTCATTAAAGGTTTGTCATTTTATTAGTCTTTGCAAAGAACTAAGACTTAGTTTTATCACTTCCACAGTCTTTTTGTTTTCCAAATTTATCTATTTTTCCTTTAATTTGCAAGATCTTCTCTTCTGTGTTTATTTTTCTTCATTGGCTTTCTAATTATTTCAAACTGCACATTCAGTTCATTAATGCTTTATTTCACTTTTAGAAAAAAAAATTATGGTATTAGAGGTGTAATTTTTTGTTCCAAGGACTGCCTTTGCTTCATCCCAGAACTTTGGGAGTTTTTTTCATTATCTTTGTCTTTCACATAGTTCTTAATTTTTTTCTGTGTTTTGTTCTTTGATCTCGTCATTATTCAGAATGTCATTATTAAGTCTCTATTTAGGTCAAGTTCTTTTGCTTGTCTCCCTCTACTCATTTTTATTGTACATATTGTTTGTAAAGGACGTTTTCGTATTTCTGATTTTTAAAATATTTATTTACAGTTTCTGTATACATTGTCTATTTTTGTTAAGGAGTCATGTAGTCCTGAGAAAATGCATATTATTTAATGTTCCTATTCCAAAGATGTCATTATGTTTTTCAGCTCTAAATTCTCCAGCCGTTTATTCTATTCTCTGCACTCAGTTTTGTTTACCTTTCTATAAGATTTGCCTGAGAAAGGAATATTAAAGTCATCTACTATTAGTGCGTTACTTTACCTTTTTTGTGATTTAGTTAACTTTTCCTTTGTGAGTTTAGACATCATACCATTTGGCATATAGATAGATAGATAGATAGATAGATAGATAGATAGATAGATAGATAGATAGATAGATAGATAGATAGATATAGATATATATGTTTAACACTGATGTTGTTTCATTATTCATCTTCACAGATTTATATATCTGCCTGTGATCTCTCTCTTGAGCTCCAGTCTCACATCACTAACATCCTATTAGACATCTCAGACTGAATGTACCAGAAACATTGCAAATTCAGCTGAATTCATTATACTTCTCCTCAAACCCTTCCCTCTTTCCAACTTTCCTATCACTATTGAGTGTACTAACATCCTAGCTGTCCCATAACCTTTGTGTCCTCCTTAATTCCTCAGATATATTCACTCTACTCATTCAAGCTGTTGCCAAATCTTGTCATTACTCCCAACCTGGTTCAGGCTCTCCTCAATTCCTACTTGGACTATCACAATAGCCTTCTGGTTGGTTTCCCTACCCTGGGTCTTTCTTCTCTCCTATCTCTCCTCCTACAGTCAGCTACACATGTCTGTGGACGTGCACATGAGAGAGACCCAGAGGTAGAATGAGAAGAAGAACGAAAGAGAGAGAGACAGAGAGAGGAGAGCCAGAGAAGGAGGGAGGGAGGGAAGGAGGGAGGGAGAGAGAGAGAGAAAGAGAGAGAGAGAGAGGAGGGAGAGAGGGGGGAGGGAGGGAGAAGAGGAAGAAAGAGAGAGAGAGCTCATTTTCGACCCCAGTAAATATCCAAAGGCACTTCTGGTTCCACAACCTATTTTTTTTTATTTATTTTATTGACTTGTTTGTTTACTTTTAGATTACAAGATTCAGTTCCAGAGTCACTTGAGTTTCAGATTTTTCACCCCTTCCTCCCCACCCCCCACCCCCGCCATGGTGGCATACAATCATGTATAGGATCTGCAAACTCTTTCACATTGTACAATAGTCTAGTTGTATAGATGTTATAACCAATGGAGTGAACAGTGAGAAAAGAGAAACAAAAGCCAAACATCGAAAAGAATGAT
>JAQQSW010000094.1:28621-52933 GCA_028646575.1 Pseudocheirus occidentalis
TTTATAGCCCTTTGGGCATAGTACCAGATTGCCCTCTAGAATGGTTGTATCAGTTCACAACTCCACCAACAATGCATTAGAGTTCCAATTTTTCCACATCCTCTCCAGCACTTGTCATTTTCCTGTTTTGTCATCTTAGCCAATCTGACTGGTGAGATTCCGCAACCTATTAAAGAACTTTTTGCCATCACCCATTTCAAGCATTATGACCAGGAGTAAGCTCCCTTATGCTTACACCTAGTCACATGGAAAGGAACAGAGTGGAAGGGAGGTAGGGTGGTAGATGAATATCTTTGAATGGTTCAAGAACTGGCTCACATAAGCCATTCTACCTTAATTCTACTTGGATAACGAACCTCTCTCTGGATATGCCTAAATTTCCTTTGGTTTCTCTTTGGCTTTTTGTGTTGGTGTCTTTTTGCTGCTCTTTTTCTGCCTTCCCAACTCTTCCACCTTTTTGTGTGTCTTTTTTTCATGTTCTTTTCAGTCTCTCTCTTTTCTGTCCCCTCAGTTTCGTTACTTCATTCTGCTTTTCTCTCTTAGGGATCATAGTGTAGAAAATATGTTTTTATTACTTGTAGTTTATTGAATGGCTTTATGCTCTAGATTTAAGGGCTAGATAAGAAGAAATGTTTTATTTTTTTCTTGACTGTTCACCTCTTCCCTGCCCCACAAAATGCCTAAGAATTATTTTTAAAAACTTAGTGAATCTTTAATAATTTTTTTCTCCCATGTTTCAGTGCCTCTCCTTTCTCATAGTCTAAGGTTATGAAAGCACTTATTTGGTAATTATGTTGTGTTTAGGGGGCTAGTCACTACTTTGGGCTTATGCTTGATTCGCTAAATGCATTGTATTATTTGCAAAATGATCAAATTATAGTCTCAAGCAGCAAGTTCATTGACTAGTTGATTTCTGGTGAGTGTTTCTTATAATAAATCACAATAAAGGAGAAATATTTCACAACTATAGATGGGGTAGAGTTCATGACTAAACAAGGGATAGAGAGTCACAGAGAAGATAAAATGGACAATTTTGGGCCAACTGAAATGATGAATCACCCCACTCCTCTTAAAATAGCTAAAAAGATACTCTGGCCCTGATAACTCAATCAAGTTAGAATATCTTCATTGAATTAATCAATTTGTCATAGGCATTAATCTAATATATTCCCTGTTAAACCCCTGGGGATCTTCCATAAAATAGCCAATTTGGATTGCAGCATTACATTGGTGATCCAACAGACAGCAGCAGTTCCAACCAAGCCCTTGAAAAGGGAACTGCTTGTTGGAGTAAGAGGGTAGGGAAAGTAGGGCTGGCTCTGTGTCTTCCTTACTTCCCCCTTCACCAGACAAGGACTGTGTAAACTTTGAAAGGTTGGAGGATTTGGACTTCTAATCATTGTCCTAGCAGTATCCACAGAAGAGAAGCAAATGAAAGCAGTATCTATATTGAGAGATGAGGACAAATCAGACACTTGAGGAAAGGCAGCTTTAGAAGTCTACAAGGAACCCAATAGAAAACTATACCACACATATCAAGAACTTTATACGGGCCCCACAAAGGGAGGACAACGCCTCCAGGAGCTATGAGTTACCCTTGTACCATATGGGCTTGAGCCCACTTTCCATGAGACTCTGTATGTACTTGCAGGGAGTATGCCCCATGCTTGGAATGATGCTTTGTTATGACTGCTCCTTCCTGACAGGCCTTCCTGATAAAATACCTATTTCTAAAAAGTAATTACAGCTGACTGGCTAATTGCTATCTACACATAAAGCACAGGAAGGGAGAAGCATACTGATGAGACGTCATGAGTTATAGTACTAGAAAAAGCACCTCACGGGGTAGCTAGGCGCAGTGAATAGAGCACCAGCCCTGGAGTCAGGAGGACCTGAACCCCAACTGCCCTGCCCTCTCCCCTCCAAAAATAAAAAATCAAAAGAAAAAGCACCTCACAGCCCTTCAAGAGAGAACACTAGAATTCTGAGAGAAGGCATAGTAGCCACCTTCTGGGGACCTAGCTAGCCATTGTGAGACTCCAGATAGTAGTCCTAGAGCGGGGGGGCGGGGGGAAGAGCCTGCAGCCTCAAGGCCTCATATGGCCCTCTAGGTCCTCAAGTGCGGCCCTTTGACTGAATCCAAACTTCACAGATCAAGGAGATTTGTTCTGTGAAGTTCGGATTCAATCAAAAGGTTTCATTTGAGGACCTAGAGGGCCACATGTGGCCTGGAGGCCACAGGTTCCCCACCCGTGCCTTAGAGCTTCTGCTTTGATTACATAAAATTAAACTTCTGCACAGACAAAATCAGTGAGGTTTTGGAAAGCAACCAAATAACTGAAAAAATATTTTTTCAGTAATTTCATCTGATAAGTCTTATAAAGTAGTCAAGTGATTCAAATGTTTAAAAAGAGCCATTCCACAACAGAATGGCAAAATAGTCACAGTATTTGAATAGGCAGTTTTCAAAGTGAAATCTAAACTATCAACAGATTTATGAAAGAAATGCTCCATATTAGTAATTAGAGAAATATAAACCAAATTAACCTTTGAAGTTCTACCTCATACTCATGGTATTGGTAAAGATGACCAAAAAAAGAAAACGACAGTTGTTGGTAGGGCTGCAGGAGGATGGGCATATTAATTTAATGTTGGCAGAATTTTCACTGGGTATAGTCATTCTGGAAAGCAATTTGGAAAAATGTCTCCAAAGTCAATACCTTTGAGAATGATGCTGCTACTAGGCTTTTACTTGAAAGAGATCAAAGGCAGAGAGAAAAGATGCGTATGTGTGTGTATAAACATATTGACTATTTTGTTGTATAAAGCCCCAGAAATTACATGGAAATACATTAACTGGGAAATGACTGAATGAATTACAGCATATGAAGGTAACAGAATGTTATTTTTTCTGCAAAAGTGAGGCAAAGAATGATTTTGGGGACGTCCTGGGAAGACTTCGGTATGAACTGACACATAGTAAAGTAAGCAGAATTGGGAAAACCATTTATACAATAACAGTAAAAAAAAATGTGAAGAAATAAAAACAATGACAACTGCAGTGGCCAACCACAACTCTAGAAGAAAGGTCATGACACATGCTCTCTACAAGTCTGGGGTCTACGTTCAGGATTCAACATGCCAAATGAGACAGATATTTTTGGACATGGTCATGCCTAGATTTGTTTTGCTTTACTATGTTTGTTACAAGTTACTGGTTGTTGCTGTTGTTGTTTTAATGAGAGGCTTCTTTGAGACTTAGAGCAGGACTAGCACTAGTGATAGCCCCTCTCCCCCCAAAAAGAGGTGTCAGGACATAACTTCGGTGGAGGTTTGGTTCAATATAATGAAGTTGGCTGTCATGAAAGTTAGTGAGTTCTCCATCACTGAAGGTGTTCAAGTGTTCAAGTTGCACGCTGTTCAGATAAGAAACACAGTCTGTAAGGGAAGGGACCTGAGAGGCCCTCTGATATGCTGGGTACCTCAACAAAAAATCCTCCTGCAATTACTCCAACAAATGATCAGATCAGTAAGGCTCTGCTGACGCTCCCTGTTGAAGATGAGCCCCACGAGCTCCTGAGGCAGCCAGTTCTACTTTCAGGCAACTCTAATTGCTAGGAAATCTTTTCAGGATTCAAACCTAAATATGTCCCTCTTAAACTTCTACTCATTGATCCTAGTTCTCCCCTCTTCCACCAAAGATAGTACACAACAGCCTTCCAGGTACAAGAACACAGCTTTCAGATCTTCTCTCCCTGTGCCCCCCTCCTCTTCTTAGATCTAAATATTCCTGCTTCCCTCAACTGCTCTCTCCCATCCTTTGAGACTGTATTTTTTTAAGTTAAATTTTGTTTTATTTTCTTGAAGAAGTGTCTAATCTCCCCCACACACACACACATATTTTGGAAGAAAAAGATAAACAAAACTCTTACAAACAGATATGGTCAAGCAAAGCAAATCCCCTCTTTGGCCATACACACGCAGAATTTGTACCTGGCGGGGGGGGGGGGGGGGGGTATCCTGGCATCACAAGCAGATTGAGCTGCAGGTAAGAAGAGTTGGCCCAGTCCAACAGGACTGGGCGGTGTGCAGGAAGGGGGGGCGTGGTCCAGTCTCCAAGCTGCCACATTAAAACAAACAGCATCCACGTTCTAAATTCTCCCCCCTTCAAGGGCTAGTCCACCTTCTGCACGGGCACACCACTTGGTAGCCTTCACTTCTCTATTAGGAGGTGGCTAGCATGTTGCTCTGTGAGTCCTATGGAATCATGGGTGACAATTGCACTGATCAGAGACACTGTTTCAGTCTGGCCATATAATATTGCTACTGTATAAACTTCCCCTGCTATCACCCCGTACAAGTCTCAGGTCTTCCTGAAAGCTTGCCTTTAATAATTTCTTACAGCACAAATTCCAATTTTTGCTTAAATGTGGCATCCCCAGATTTCAAGAGCCCATCTTACCGCTACTGAGTTGCTGCGGAAAGAGCTTGAGGCTTGGCAACAAGAAAAAAGAGATTCCAGACCTGTCCCGGTCCTAGCTTTAGCCGGCCGTACTGCAGGGGCTTAGTGAAGCTGGAAAGGTTGGCCACAGGCTCCCTGCCTCCGCCTACCAAGTAGTGCGCCTGCGCAGAAGGTGGAACACCATTGGCAGAGGAAGAATCTAGAACGTGGATTCTGTTATTTGTGATGCGGCGGCTTGAGATCTGACCACAGTCTGGCAACCAGCCCAGCCATGGCTCGGAAGTCCAGCCAGCCCCTGTTGGACTGGGCCAGTTCTCCCTGTCACCTGCAGTTCAACCCATTTGTGCTGACAGGATACCGGCCCTCCAGCAGCACCCTGGGCTGTGTGCGTAGCCTCTTCTACCTGCACAACGAGCTGGGCAACATCTACATCCATGGCATGGCCCTGATGTTCTTCCTGGTGCTGCTTCCATTGACCATCCCCTGGAGCCAGCTGGGCTGGGGCAGCTGGCTGGGCGGCACCCACTGTTTGGCATGCCTGGCACCCCCTGCCGGTTCTGTCCTCTACCACCTCTTCATGTGCCACCGTGGAGGCAGCCGTGTCTACTCCCGCCTCCTGGCCTTCGACATGTGCGGAGTCTGGCTGGTCAACAGCCTCGGAGCCTTACCCATGATTCACTGCACCCTGGCCTGCTGGCCTCGCTTTCGCCTGTTTGTCTTGATAGTTTACACCTTTCTGTCCACCCTAGCCTTCTGGCGGGTCCTTACTGCTCGCTCTAATTTGGCCCGTCTCCAAGCCTTTGGCTGGCAGGCCACTGCCCGCCTATTGGTATTCGGGTTGCGGGGGCTGGGACTGGGCAACGGAGCCCCGGGGTCTTTGTCTTGCTACCTTCGCATGGATGCCTTAGCTCTGCTGGGAGGGCTGGTGAATGTGGCACGGCTGCCTGAACGCTGGAAGCCAGGGGCTTTCGATTACTGGTGTAACTCCCATCAGATCATGCACTTGCTTACCGTGGTCTCCATCCTCCAGCTGCATGCAGGGGTTATGCTAGATCTGCTCTGGGCTGCGCACAACGCTTATGCCTGCCCTACAGCCTGAGCACTGTTTTACCACCGCAACAAACAAAAACTTAAAAACACATCCAAAAACGCATCTCAAACCACTCTCCTGCAACTCCCTTCAAAGCTAGTAAGTAGACGTCCCCATTGTTCCCCTGTCTCTCTTCCTCTGCCTTTCCTAGGACTCTCTTTTTTTGAGCTGGGGAATTATGGAGGTTCCATTGTTCCCCAGTGTTTTGTAAGAACTTTTGGTGGATTGCCAAGTACTCTTTTCTGAATTTCTCAAGTTTGTGGAGAACTTGAGACCTTTCTTCCAGCTGTAGAAGGCTGTCCAACCCTTTTCAAAACTTTCATTTTCTATTTCCCCCCAAAACACATTCTTGCGCTCCATCCTATGCATTTTCTATAGTTGTTTAGTACAAGAAGTAGTATCCAAAGGAAGGGGAAAACTTGACAAGGAGTCAGGAGTCCCCAGGTTATGATCCTGGCTCTGCTACTGAAGTGAACTTTCCTTCATCTGATTTAGTTGTTGGACTAGGCCTGCAACCTATAAGTTTACCCATGTTCCACCCACTTCTAGGACCAAACACCTCATCCATAGGCCACAGTGTCTTTGCTTTTCACCAGGGTAAGTGGGAAGCATTGAATTGGTTCTCCAGCCATTATAGCATCTGGTGACACTAGGAATCTCCTCTCAGAAAGCATTTGTACATCCCTTTGACCTTCAACCTTATTTCAGCTCCCTTGTCTACCCTGCTTCTTCTTCTTTCTCATTCTTTATCCACTAAAGTTCCTTCCTCTATGCACTAGCCCCTCATATCTCATATCTAATTTCAACAAGATCCATTACATTCTCCCCTGCCCCATAAGAAACAAAACCAAGGACAAGGACAATCAAAAAAAGCAAACAGGATTATGTATTTAAGGATACCAAGCCTCAGGACATCTGCTTGCATGTGACTGGACCATGATCTCCCATGAAGAGGAAAATTTGCCTTTCAAAGAGACTGTGGACATTACTAGATAAGAAAGGCTGCTTCTCTGGCCCGTGAGCTTGGTCTCTTCAACTGTACTTGAGACTGTGATCCAGTGAGCCCTAAAATGCCCAAGAACATTTCCAGCCTCTTCTTTGCACTAAAATTGCTCGGGTCTAAACTTTTGTGCTTTTTTACTTGAAGTTTGTGCTCCAGACAGTTCAACCTTTTCACACCAGGTCTTAACCACTTACGGAAACCTTGCCATCCATCCCTAGCACAAAGATACTGCCCACACGAACAGTTTTCGTGCATGAGGGCTCGCTCCCATCCCTTGAAACAAGACAGTCTCACATCTGTAGAAACCATCTTAGAAAGCCAAGGACCTAGTCATCAAATAAAACAGGAAGCAAAGGTAGCACATATGCATGTGAGTGGTTATTTTTGAGTCATTTTGGTTCATTTTATGGTCTTGTAGTTACTTAATTTTACTTACATTCTTG
The DNA here is from genome assembly GCA_028646575.1 of Pseudocheirus occidentalis. Lineage (NCBI taxonomy): Eukaryota > Metazoa > Chordata > Mammalia > Diprotodontia > Pseudocheiridae > Pseudocheirus > Pseudocheirus occidentalis. The sequence continues at coordinate 35,620 of JAQQSW010000094.1, forward strand.
TGGTCTTTAAGCTAGATACGAGGTACAATGGAGATGGACGTGGAGATGGACTTCATGTCTCTTATCCAAGGACAAGCCTTGGATAAGTTTGGAGAGATTGATTTGGATTAGTTGTAGAGTGATAGATTGGTTTTGACCACAGCAACGGTCAAAAGCAACCAGTATTTGACCACAGCAACCAAAAACAGAAGGTTTACATCGTGCATCAGATGAGGAAGTGCCCATATTGATGAAATTAGAGATATCTGAAGTATGTTACTTATCTTGCCTTAATTGTTGCTCTTCAGTCCTCTCCAACTCTTCATGACCCCATTTGGGGTTTTCTTGGCAAAGATACTGGAGGGGTTTTGCCATTTCCTTCTGCAGCTCATTTTACTGATGAGAAAACTGAGGCACACAGGGTGAAGTGACTTGGCCAAGGTCACAAACGTAGTAAGTGTCTGAGGTTGGAATTGAACACAGGTTTTCCTGACTCTAGGCCCGGGGCTCTATTCACTGTCCTACCTAGCTGTCCATCTTACCTTAATATTCAGAGTTTTAGGTCTTCTTTCCCAAACACCATTTCAAGAAAGCTTTTTTCCTTTGCATTTTACATTTGCTTCTTTCTGCTTTTGCTCTACCTTCAGAATTAGCCTAACTTAAAGAGCATCACTCATTTGTCACTTACCATATGCTACCAGAAAGCATATGTTTTATTTGTAGTATAGCTTATGTAACTTTCCTTAATAACAGAATCATCATTTCACAACTGCTGTCATTAGTAAGTTCTCCCTAATGTCTAATCTTAATCCATTATACATCACAGAAGCCTAAATATTAATTTAAAATTAAGTCTGCAAAGATGTTCAAGAGATCTTAACGTGTTTTTGTTTTCTCTGTCAATAGGACATCCAAACCAAAAAAGAGGGGAAATGTAATGTCATTTGAACATTATGCTTGTAAAACAACAAACATCTGAATGCTTACCTCAATTTTTCACTTTGGGTCTGGATTTCTAGCCTCTTGCAGACAGAACCTTAACATTTTTTCTAAATTTGATGACCCAGTTTATTTGTGCTTTTCCTAATCAATAATTGAAACTTGAGCAAAAGTGGTGAGCTTCAGAAAAGTGGAAGTCCTTCAAAAACAGGAACTTGTTACCTAATATCCCGGCCTACAATCATTCTTTCTTAGCTACTTTTTTTTTTTTTACTTTATACAGTGTATCACTTGTTTTCAGTTCATTCAAATTTAACCAGCAGTCCATTGTTTTGCTCATTTATCTTTACCTTCAGGTGATGGACTGATATTTGTCTTTTAATGTTGCTTATCATCTGACCATAAAACTTGAAACCATTTCCTATTAAACACACACTCACACACTCACACTCTCATACACTCATATACTCACACACTCGTACACACTCGTACACACTCATACAACCTAGCCCTTCAAAACATTAACATCAGCTTGAGAGTGACATTATGTTACTCATGGGACAGCTACTGGGGTAGATTGCTTTCCACTTTTACAGTCAAGAGTTTAAATCTTGGCACAATTGGGGATCCTTACTATTTGGTGATGAGCCCAGTTCCATTTGCATAATATAATTGCTACTGTAACCAGCGCTAATTTCATCAGACTCCAAACCCAGGTCTTACTAAACTCCCTGATGTCGGGGCTCTTTATTGGGTGTATCAAATTCTCTTTGCTTAATTCACTGAGAGAAACATCTAAAACTCAAAGATAGTAGTAATAATAATAATGATAATAAAAATAATAACCCTTGAATACTTTAAGTAGCTCTAATCTCATTGGCATGAGTACTTTTTCACTGATGCCATTCACATCCCCTTTTTGTTTTAATAAGTTTATTTGATGATGATCTTTTTAAAAAATTTAATTTATTTTGTTAATTGTAAGTTCTGAAATGTCTCTGTCCCTCCCTACCCCACACCAGAGAAGGCCAGCATTTGACACAGATTTATAAATATCTGTAAAACCATACTATTCATACTTCTGTTTATCAGTTCTTTCTCTGGAAGAGGATAGCATCTTCCTCATAGGTCTTTTGAAGTTGATTTGAGAATTTATAATACTCAAAATAACTTGGTTGTTCACAATTATGCATCAAAAATATTGTTTTTCATGTACAGTAGCCTTAGTTCTGTTCATTTCTCTTTTCATTATTTCATAAATGTCTATCCATGTTTTTCCAAAACCATCCCACTCATCATTTCTTATAGAATAATAATATTCAATCACAATCATATACCATAAGTTGGTCAGCTATTCCCCAATTGACAGGTTTCCCCTCAACTGACAGGCCACTACAAAGAGAGCTGCTGTAAATATTTTAGACCATAGAATCTTTTCCTTTTTCCTAGGTCACCTTGAGAAACAGACATAATAGTGGTATTGCTGGATCACAGGGTATACACAGTTTTATAACTTACTGGGCATAATTCCATATTGATCTCCAAAATGTTTAGATTGGTTCACAGTTCCATCAGCCATGTATTAATGTTCCAGTTTTTCCACATTCCCTGCAATATTTGTCATTTTCTACTTCTGTTATTTTAGTTAATCTGGTAGGTTTGAAGTGATATCTCAAAGCTATATTAATTTGCATTTTTCTAAGCAATAATGATTTAAAACATTTTTCATATGGCTATATATAATTTTGATTTTTTTCATCAAAAACCTGCTTGTTCATATCCTTTGACTATTTATCAATTGGGGAATGACTCATATTTTTATAAATATTTGTTGATCTTTAAGAGTTGCTGTGACTGAGAAAAGGCATCACTCTGTGGCCAAATTTTGCAAGGCTGGTGCTTGGTCAACAGACATACAGTCCCTTCCAGGATCCATAGTCTGAGCCTTTCTAGCTCACAGGATCTGTCAGAACTTAACTCTGAACTAGTTTTACACTACCTAATTTTGCACTCCACTGCTTTTGCACTACCTAGTATTCCTATACTGTCATGTTTACTGAAAATTCTATTAAGCAGGGTCTTTATACACGTTTTTAAATAGATACAATCAACTTCTAAAACAGAACATGAATAGGGGTGTAAAGTTTCCAGAAATTTGGAATTCTTTGGGAAAAAGCATAGGGTAGGACACATAAAAGTAGTTTCTTCCTATGAATTTAAAGTCATTTTTTTAGTCTGAAAACATAAAAATTAGTTTATACACGTAATCTGGTTTGATCAAAAGTAGTTTTTCGTAACATCTCTCCAGGATGCACCTTACCCATGGGGGGAAATACTTGGAGTAACTGGGCAGGGAGAAGCTATCCTTTGAGCCCAGGATATAGAAAGAGATTAGTCATACATGACTACTTACCTCTTAAGAGAAGATGTAAACCTTGATCTCCAAGGTCCTAAAGGCACCAATAGCAAATAGAGCAACATCTTTGGAAGGAGTCGCTCTTGCCCTCTGGGGAGGACTTCTGGATTCAGGACTGCCATAAAGTACTTATATAAAGATTAATTGAGGAGCTCTGCTTTTTTTTTCCTCAGGGGTTCATTTGCATTGAGCCTTTCCTGATTTATTTTTATTTCTTTCTCATGTTTAAGCACAATTTAAGCTCAGGTTGTTAGGCTGTAAAATGTTACTAAACAAGAATAACACTGAACCAATTATATTAAGTTATTCCTTATGCATTCATTTCATAGGACAAATATATTCTCTTCCATAGATGTAACTGATTGTGACAGTTATTCCAGATTAGCACAAGAGTATCTAATGAATTTAAGCACCTATTAACTACTCTAATAACTCACTAATGTTGCACAGTATCATAATGGATTTCTTGTGGAAGTACTTTTTTACATCAGTAAATGTTAGTAGAATGTCACTATTATGTCATTAAAGAGGCTTCTGCAGTTCAAAGTCAACAACTATGAAAGGAATTGCTTTATCCTGACCCATGACATCTTATCTCACTCTGTGAGACTTTTCTTTTGAGATCTTTTGTCATTTTCAAACCAGACCAATAAAAAAGGACAATTTCAAGAAAAGCTAAATTTGTATTAACCCAGGTTCTCTTTACAGTAGATTACTGTGCACAATTTAATGACCATCCAAAGTTGTGCAGGTAATAAAATTAAGTTAATTTGTGTGTGTACCTTACTGATGAAATTGAACTGTCTCAGAGGCTGGTCGTTGAAGTGATATGGATGTGGTCTCAGAACACAATCCACCACACCAATTCAAGATGCTGCCTCCTACCGCCTCTTGGCAAGTATAACAGTAGTGTCAAAAGAGGCCAGAAAAGTATGTAAGTCTGGCTGAAATAATGAGTGTTTTGTGAATAACTAAGCACGTATAGGGAAATCCTTCTCTTTGTACTCTTTCGGATATCGTCAATATCAGTGACAAAGACCTTTGAGCATGTCTCTTGATTTTATGTCTATTTTTATATTAACAATCTTCAGAAGATTGCTGAGTGAAGTTCATTTGGTCAGGATTGGAGTTATTTTAGGAATATCATCTTTTAAGAATCATAAGATTTTATAAAGGTACTGGGTTTGTTTTGGCAGGTAGATTCCCAAATATTTTATAATGTCTACAGTAAATTTAAATGGGGTTTCTCTTACTATCTCTTGCTGTTGGGCTTCATTGGAAATATATAGGAATGCTGAGGATTTATGTGAATTTATTTTATATCCTGCAACTATTGTCTCAAGAAGTTCTTTATTTGATTCTCTAGGATTCTCCGAGTTTATCATCATATCATCTGCAAAGAGTGGTAGCTTAGTCTCTTCTTGGCCTAATTTGATTCCTTTGATTTCTTTTTCTTCTCTAATTGCTATTGCTAACATTTCTAGTACCAGATTGAATAAGAGGGGTGATAGTGGACATCCTTGTTTCACCCCTGATCTTATTGGAAATGCTTCTAGTTCATCCCCATTACATATAATACTTGCTGATGGCTTTAAGTAGATACTACCTATTATTCTAAGGCAATCTCCATTTATTCCTGTACTTTCTAGTGTTTTAATAGGAATGGATGTTGTATTTTTGTCAAAAGCTTTTTCTGCATCTATTGAGATAATCATATAGTTTCTGCTAGTTTTATTGTTGATATGATCAATGATACTGATGGTTTTCCTAATATTGAACCATCCTTGCATTCCTGGAATAAATCCAACCTGATGGAAATGTATTATTCTTGTGATAAGTTGCTGTAGTCTTTTTATTAATATTTTATTTAAATTTTTTTGCATCTACATTCATGAGGGAGATTGGTCTATAATTTTCTTCCTCTGTTTTGTCTCCCCCTGCTTTAGGTATCAATACCATATTTGTGTCATAAAAAGAAATTGGTAGAACTCCTTCCTCACCAATTTTCCCAAATAGTTTGTAGAGTATTGGGATCAGTTGATCTTTAAATGTTTGATAGAATTCACTAGTAAATCAATCTGGCCCTGGGGATTTTTTCGAGGGAGTTCTCTGATAGCTTGTTCAGTTTCTTTTTACATGTGCATGATAGACAGCTTATTAAATGAACATCTTTAAAGTGGAACCTTGCTATATTAAATGAAATTACATACTTTTTATAGACAACAACCAACCAGTATAATAGGACCTTGTATTTTCTGTGCTTTTCAGTGAATGGTGTGAATATAGTCTGTTGTAGAATACCGTATGTGAAAGTCTACCTCATTACTCTGGTATCTTCATCAAGGATGTCCTTGACACATGTATAGATTATTTTAGTTTTAATGTTTTCTGTTGATTTTGTTTTTACATCATGTTTGTTTTTTTTAAAAGCCTTTCTTGATTTTTCTCTTAAAGATTTGGATAAGATTGTAATATGTATGTATAAGTTGGTAGATTTTTTCCCCCCTTTCCTCAGTATTTTTCCTGTTGTCTTTTTTGGGTTGTAATATCTGTGGTTTTTTTCAAAATCATTCATGCCTTTCCCTCTTGAGATAGCTTGAGAACCTGTTTTTCAACCCTCTCAGAATTGGGTCACTTTCAGCAAGGATCTCTTCTGTATATACTGATTCCACATGATCCAGGGAAAATTAGCTGTCTCCATCTCTAGCAGCAGAAATGGAAGTAATGCTGAAAAGTGCACTTCTGTGACCTCCTGGATGAATCATTTTACAGCATAGAAATAATTTACCAATGATAGGACAAGTTCCCAGTATAAATCGTCTTTATTCTCCACATTAAAAAGCCAAATCACTCAGCTTCCCGAATAGAACATAGAGTGGAACATTTCTGCTCACCAAACTTGAGGTCATTATTTCAGTTGCTCGCCATTTTAACTGCTTTACCGTGTCCCTTTTTTGAGGTTCTGTTTAGGCAGAAAGTGAATAAACGCTGCAAGTTCCGTGTACTATAATCTCTGCTTACACAATCATGGTAAAAACAACCTATTGTTGGGGTATAGATTTAAATGAATACCAAAATATTTTTAAAAATTATTCATCACTTGATAGTTACTTTTAGAAAACCTAATTCCTTTTGAATCATCCCTGTAATTGGTAGTCAGTGGTATCAGCTGAAGTGGATCAAAGATGACTTTCTCTTGCTTTATACAAAATCCATGGCATTTTCCCAAAGCACCTTCAGCAAGCATATATGTAGTTTTGGAACAGTTTTAGTGGATTTACTGAGCTGTTAACAAGGATTTCATTCTTCATACTCTTGATTTTGTAGCATATTTTAATAATACCATAAAAAGTTTTAAGAAGTGTATAATTTTGAAAAAAAAATTGCTATTTAGGTATGTCTAACTTTATAATGTTGCTTAAAAGGTACATAGAGGTTGAATTATTAAAAGTAAATTATGTCTGTATCCCAAAGAGATAAAAAGGGAAAAATTACCTATATTTGCAAAAATGTTTATAGCAGTTCTTTTTGTGGTGGGAAAAAGTTGGGAATTGAGGACACTCCCATCAATTGGGGAATGGTTGACCACATTGTGGCATATGATTGTGATGGGATACTATTATGTTATAAGAAATGATAAGCACAATGGTTTCAGAAAAACCAGTGAAGACTTTACATCAGTGGTTCTCAACGTGTAAGTTGCGCCACCTTGAGGGGGTCAAACCACCCTTTCACAGGGTTTGCCTAAGACCATCAGAAAACACATATTTCCGATGATCTTAGGAACCAAGACACCCCTTCTCTATCCATCTCCAGGTGGGTCTGCCCACATGCAGATACACCCACATATGAGTATTAAAATGTTGCGGCATTAGGAAGGTTAAGAACCACTGCTTTACATGAACTGATGTCAAAGTGGAGTAGAACCAGGAGAACTTTGTACACTGTGCTAGCAGTATTGTATGACGATCAGCTGTGAATGACTCAACAGTGCAATGATCCAAGACAATTCTGAAGGACTTCTGATGAAAAATGCTCTCCACCTCCAGAGAAAGATGGAATCTTAACGCAGGTTGAAGCATACTTTTAAAAACCCTCTTTATTTTTCTCATCTTTTTTGTCTGTTTTCTTTCACAGCACGACTGCTATGGAAATATGTTTTGTATGACCAAAATGTATAATCTGTATCAAATTGTTTGCCTTCTTAATGGGGAGGGAAGGAGGAAGGGAGAGAATTTGGAACTCAAAATTTTAAAAATGCTAAAATTGTTATTAAATGTAATTGGAAAAAATAAAACATAAAAAATAAAATATGTGCCTAAGAACATCTGTTGGCATTTTAAAAGAAAGAATTCCATTATATTTTAAGTTCTAAAGGGATCAGAAACATGTCCTTCCTGTATTACATAAAGTACTTCGTACAATGCCAAGCACCATGTCTACTGACGGATAATGGCATCTCTTGGTGATACTATATGGCTTGGAATATTGAAACACCATGATCTCAAAAAGTTAAAAATTGCAAGTGATCCAAAGAGTAACGGAAAGACACATGCTGGGTATAAGTACCCCATAGAATATCACCAGTGATGACTGGTACCTGAGAATTGCCTAAAGATATAATCAAGTTTATGTGTGACTGAAAAAGGAGGTGAACCTGTCTTATAGTTCATGTGATGGACACCCTGCATGTTGCATTTTTAACACGCAATATTAAAGGACTCAGAGAATAACTTCCACTGTTTGGGGGCATATTCTTTGTGGAGGATTTACAGAAAACCATGGACAGGAACTATATGGAATGAGACAGAGATTACTATCTATAGTAATGAAGGGAATGACTACATTAATTAGATCATGGAGCCACTATTTATTTGTTTGCATATCCACATACGACATTATGCAGTATGAATGGAAAATGAAGAATTGATAGGCTTTGTTGCACTCTAGTCTGAGCTGATTTCTTTAAAAGACCAATTTTGAGAAGACCAGAAGGAAATACGGACAAGCAGGACAGCTTTGAAAGTTATATGTTGAATTTATTATATACTTGAAAACGATACATAATAAATTTGTAATTTCATGTGTTGTTGTTCAGTTGTGTTTGACTCTTCATGACCCCAGGGACCATGGCCTGCCAGGCCCTTCTATTCTTTGCTATCTCCCAAAGTCCTTCCAAGCTCATTTGTTGTTTCTATGACTCTCCATCTCATCCTCTGTCTTTCCCTTCTCCTTTTGCCTTCAGTCTTTCCCAGCATTAGGGTCTTTTTTAAAGAGTCTTGTCTTCTTATTATGTGTCCATAAAGCTTCAGTATTTGACTTTCCCGTGAATATCTTGAATTAATTTTATTGATTGATTTGATCTCCTTGCTGACTCTCAGAAGTCTTCTCCAGCACCACAATTCAAAAGCATCAGTTCTATGAGACTCAGCTTTTCCTTGTAATCTCACTCTCACATACATTACTACTGGACAAACCATAGCTTGGACTAGATGGACATTTGTCAGCAAGCACTATGGCAGCCCTTCCACATTCCCCGATTTTCAAGATACTAAGGAGAAACTGGGCAGTCGCATGGCCCAGTAGATAGAGTGCCAGGCCAAGAGTCAGGAAAACTCATCTTCCTCAGTTCACATCTGGCTTCAGACACCTACTAGCTGTGTGACCCTGGGCAAGTCACTTCACCCTCTTTGCCTCAGTTACCTTATCTGTAAAATGAGCTGGAGAAGGGAATGGCAAAACACTCCAGTCTCTCTGCCAAGACAACCCCAAATGGAATCCTGAAGAGTCAGGCACAACTGAACAACAAGGGGAAACGTGCTTAGAAAGATGAAATGAATTGTTCTAAAGTCACACACAGCCTATAAGTCACAGAGCAAAACTTGATCGCAGATCTCCTGAATCCTACTCCAGTATATTTTCTGCTCTGTCATAGCTAACAGACTGTTAACAAATGAAGGCAAGAGACAGGAGAAAAGTTAAAATGTACAGAGAGCCAGTGAAATAAAACGCTTCAGAGAACCTCGTACGAATAACAGCTGGCGCTTAGAATGTGCCTTACAGTTTGTGGAGCTCTTCACATACATTGTCAAGGCAGAGAAAGAAACAATATTGTTATTGGCATATACTTGTTACATGGACAGAGGAAATTGTTGAAGAGTTTGGAAAACAAATCACAAGCCAAGCCTAGCATGATATGGTAATGTTACGCATGATGTAGCAATTAGTTGGAACTTCAGTTATATGAACGTTTACTGGAGAGAAACAAAGAAACAGAGAAAGAACGAAAGGAAGGAAGGAAAGAATGGCCAAAATTTCTCGATTTACCTTAATGATAATTGAATTCTTCAAAAGATGGAGCAACCATCAAGAGAAATTTTTAATGCTTGACCTGATTCGTGCCAACAAAGAGACATTGTTTGCCTACATAGAAACAAGAGGAATCTTTGAGGGAAGTGACTATTTTAGAATTTGTAACAGAGAAGGAGATGAAAGCCTAGCATGGTTCGACATGCATTTTAGATTTGGGGAGAACTGATTTCAAAGGGTTCAGAGAAAGGGTAGTTAGTATCCACTGGACTGAAATTAAACAATGAAAGATAACCCAGGAAGGATTAGAATCTCTCAAGCATGAAATTCTGAAGGCTCGAAGAGAAAAAAATTTGAATGTGTAGAAAAAAGGGGAATTGTTTAAAGACACCAAAGAGTATATAAAAGGAGTTCACTGACTTCAATTTTATCTTTAAAATTTTCATTGATGTCATTACCTTTTCCCCTAATATATCACTCCTTCCTTTCCCATCCAGAGACCAACTTAGCTTTTAAACAGACATCAACCAATAATCAATCAACACATAATAATAAAGGAACTAAGTGCCATGTACTGTGTTGGAAGCTGAGATAGAAGTATAAAGAATGAAATAGTTCCTACTTGCAAGGACCTTATACGTCTAATGCAAGAGATAAGTATGCATATAAATGTAGAAACTATAAATATAAAGTGAATAAACACAAAGTAGTTGGGAAGCGAGAGCACTAGTAGATGGAGAGATTTGGAAAGCCTCCATGCATAAGATACTTGATTGGTATCTTAAAGGAAGAGGGGATTTTTATGAGGTGCAAATAAAGAGGGAGTACATCCTATGTATGTGGGATGGCCAGTGCCAAGGAGTGTTGTATGTGAGGAACAGAGAAGGGCTAATTTGGTCAAGTGTGGCTGGGGGAGTAATGTCCAGGGATCCTGGAAGAATAAGTAGGAGCCAGATTGTCTAGGGCTAAAAAACACTGAACAGAGTTGATATTTGATTTTAGAGGCAATAAGACACCACTGGAGTTGAGTAGAGGAGTCATGTGGTCAAATATGCTTACGGAAAATAGTAGCAGGTAAGGTGAACTGGAGTTCTGAGGGTCCATAAGGTAAGGAGAGCAATTATCAAGAAAAGAAGTAAAGATGCTGGCCTGAACTAAGACAGTAGATCAGGGATGGAGTAGGACAATTTTGGGCATAGAAAGAACAATGATCATGGATAATTGAAAAGGCAGGACTGTTCAGCTCTTGTATTGTTCTTGGCCAAGGAGAAATATCTTTCAAAACACAAATGCCTCGTAGGGACTAGATATCTCAGATGAGAAGGGAGATAGTAAGGGAGGCTCGAGCTCCTCTCGATGACTTAGTCACCAGATCAACATGACTCTGTGTGTGTGTGTGTGTGTGTGTGTGTGTGTGTGGTGTCCCTTATATTGAAAGATCTGGCAGATATGATACAGTTGTTGAGTTAGTCTTTTAATTATCTCAGAGAATTGGATAGGTAGTAGGCATCACATGACTGGAGATGGCAAATATCCCAATAAAAAGAAGACAGAGAATGGAATATGCAAAGCCAGTGAGCTTGAATTTGATTCCCGAAAAACAAAATCTAGAATTTTTTTATTAAAGTGATGATGGTAGTCACAAAGAAATGGTGATCACGTACTTCATCAAGAACAGTTCGTGTCAGACTAGCCTCATTTCCTTTTGTGACAGGGTTACTAGACCCAAAGTAGATCAGGGGAATTTTATATAGAGTAAAAATTTTAAACCTTGTTACTTAAAAAATAAAAATAATAAACAATCTTAAGACAAAAACTTAATCATATGCCATACATTTTTCTCTACTGTTATTATAAACTCTAACCTTAGATTTGATGAGTAGATGTTATTGATAGATGATACAAGGGTAGCTGTAACTTCCATAATAAGTATTTGTTTGTTAAAATAGCAATTTCATTTTTGCGTAAAGCATTTAAACATGTAATTAGCCTGCATACAGAGAGATTGCTGATAATTCTCATCTTTTGGTAATAGCTATGTGAAACTTGAGATGAGACTTGCATCTGAGATCAAGATAATAAAATGCTTTGCATGTTATTTATGACTCATTGTGAAGAACATGAACCAACACACACACATACACACACATACACACATACACATATACACATACATGCATACACATACACACACATACACATATACATATGTGCTGGGGTCTGCATTTTTAGAGGGAATTCCCAAATCAGTGAGATCATGGGGACATTTCAGTGTGGAGTATCTGTCCTTTCCACTTTCCAGTTGGATAGGTAAACCCGAGTTTGTTACTTTCCTTGATGTAACTGTTTTGTTGTTCATTATTTTATCAGTGCATGTGCTATTTCTCATTTGGTCCAATTTAAATATTTGTCGGGCTAAACTTTTTTTGATTATACAAATGACCAGGGTTTTTCTCTTGCTTCTGATTTCTTTACTTCTTAAGCCTCTGTAGTAAAGTTTTTATTGGTGGGGAATTATTTATTTTATTTGTTTATTTTATTTTGTTCTTTGAGCTGCTTTGATTCTTTCTAGTGCTTTATGGTTTTGACTTGGCATTAGGTTTCTGATGAAAGGAATCTAAATTAATATCTGATATGCTTTGGGTTCCTTGATTCTTTTCAGTAGGTTTCTTTTTTGTTGTCTTTAATTGGGCCATGTGATGTTCAGGTTTTCTACTGCATGTGTCAGCTAGGTAGTGGTGTAATGTTCTAATGCCATTCCATAAATTGTTAATAGACTTGAGAGAGCTCAAGTCATTTCTGTCATGTTAGTGTGTGATGTTTATCCCTGGTGTTATTCCTTGATAGCTTTGCATTTTTCCTCTGGTTCTTATTAGAGCTGTGTCTGCCAATATACTTATGGATTCAGACACTGAAATATTTTTACACATTTTGTCCAGTGGGAAGGGAGGATTGTGGGAATATGGCTGTCTAGATACAAGTCCCACAACAAATATCCCAGCAGAGCTCTAATAATGTACCAGAATGGACAGTGATAAACAACACCAAAGAAACTCAGCTATAAACCTGAGAACCTTGGGAATAATGGTTTCCTCTAAACTCCCAGTTGTGCTTCTGACCCAACCCCTGGCCATCTACTCTTCCCTCCATGCATGGAGTCTGCTCCCTTCTCATTTCTGCTTCCTGGCTTCCTTGGTTTCCTTCAAATCCCAGCTAAAATACCATCTTCTAAAGGAAGACATTCCCAATCCCTTGTCATTTTGGTGCCTTCATTCTGTTGATTTTTCCTGTTTATCCTATACAGAGCTTGCTTGTACATAGTTGTTTACATGTTGCCACCCCCATTAGACCATAAGCTCCTGGAGGGCAGGGATTGTCTTCTGCCTTTTTGTATCCCCAGTGCTTAGCACACTTCCTCACACATTGTGGTTGCTCAACAATGAAATAACCAGAAATATTAAAACAAAATCAAAATTTAAAAATGTAAGGCATGTGATATCAAAAAAACAGCCAACCTGGAAAATAGTTCGAGGAGAGATAACATAAGGATCATCTGACTCCCTAAAAATCCTGATCAAATACTATGGAAGAACACATTTGTTCATGACATTTATTTTCAATTGTAAAATGGTGGGACCCTAAGAGAAAGACAGCAGGCAATACATGCCAGATGAGTCAAACCACAACCTTGACCATCTTCCCTCAGATCTTGAACCCAAGAGCCTTGGGAATTACAGTTTCCCCCAGACCACCAGACCTTCTTTCAGCCCAGCCCGTTCATCCATAATTGTTGGGAGAAATCATTGTAGAGGAGAACCCCACCTTTCTCTTCGCCACCAGCAACAGCTGCTGTCCAGCTGCTACAATAGGGAAATGAGCACAGGAGTCCTGGAATGTGGCAGTATCCCTTGCACTCCTGGTTCCCTTTCCATCCTAGCCCCGCTGCCATTGTTCAAGAAAGCATCTGCTGTAGAGAATAGACCAGTCATCCTCATCAGTTGCTACCCACATTGCAACAGCAGAAGCAGAGTCCCCCTGAGGGAATGATGAGAGACAGTTCATGCCAGGAGAAGAGCAGTATTACCACTACCTCTGATTGAACCCTGAGAGCCTCAGGAAAGCCATGCTTTCAGCCCAGTGTCCTCAGCCCCATCCTGGGAAGAAATCTTGTGGAGACATGGCCTGGCCACAGGTCCTTCAGGTGTTATGTCTGAAGCTACCGAATGCTCTAAAAAGTTTTTGTCGCTAAAGTCCTTGGCACTGTCACATGGTTCATCATGAAAAAGGGAAATGATTTTCATCAGTAGAAATGATGTTAAAGAAAAGACACTGCCATATGCTTTGCTGCTCTACCACCTAACAACCGCTTGCAACTGAATTCATCCATATGTGTTGTTTTCCCATTAGAATGTGAAACGATTGAGAGTAGGGGCGGTTTACTTTTCTGTGTGTGTGGTTATTTCTCTATGTAGTGCTTAGCTCTGTGTTTTGAACATAGTAAGTGCTTAACAAATGCTTCACTCCTTCATGTTACACATTTTTTGGTTTTCTTAGTATTCCAGTTTGAATCATGCTGTCAAATTCAGAGGGACTTCTTAAAATTTCTGTATAAATATGCCGGTTTTCTTTTCAAAATCATTTGAAATCTGTACTGCCTTTGTCATTTGGTTTATTATTATGTATAATAATATATAAGGCCACTAGGTGGCTTGTTGGCAACAGTGCAGGACTTTGTAGTCTGCAAAACCTAAATTGGAATCCCAGCTTCAATACTTAAATAGCTGTGTGATCCAGACTAGTCACTTAACCTTTCTAAAGTTCAGTTTTTCATCTGTAAAATGAGGATTACCTACCTTTCAGGGTTGTTTTGAGGAGCGAATGAGATAATATGTAGAAAGCTCTTTGCAAACTGTGAAGCATTATATACAGTATAGCAAATTTTAACTAAGCTTTAATAGTATAAAATTGTCCTAATACTTTTGAAACATCCACTTTAAATGATAGGATTATTATCAGTTAGTAAGTATTTATTATAGGTAGCAAACTACTCCAGTATCTTTGTGAAGAAGATTCTAGGGGCGGCTAGGTGGCGCTAGGGGCGGCTAGGTGGCGCAGTGAATAGAGCACCGGCCCTGAAGTCAGGAATACTTGAGTTCAAATCCGGCCTCAGACACTTAACACAAAAACTAGCTGTGTGACCTTGGGCAAGTCACTTAACCCCAACTGCCCTCCAAAAAGCAAAAAAAAAAAAGAAGATTCTAAATGGGGTCAGGAAGAGTTGGATACCACTGAAATGCCTAAACCACGACAAAGCATTTATTAAACACCTAATATGTGCTATGCACTGTACTAAATGCTGGAGATACAAAAAAAGAAGAATGATAGTTCCTACTCTATAGAAACTCATTGTTTAATGGGGGAGATACTATTCAATCAACCAAGAATGGAAGGAGACACATTGCAGAGTGAATTGGGGATGATCTCAGAAGAAAGGCACCAAAATGAAGGTGAATTGGCAAAGACTTCTTGTAGAAGGTGGGATTTTAGCTTAGGCTTGAAAGAGAGGAGGAGGAAGATGGATGCATAGGGAACGGTTGGTGAAAATTCTGATTCATAATAATAATTTCTGGAGTTTGCATTAAGTAAAGATTTCCAGTGATCTCAGAGGTTTTTTCAGCTTCTCCCTCTTTAGATTTTAGTAGTTCCTCTTATTTGGTCTAATCTCAGTATAGGGATAAAGTTTTTTGTTTGTTTTTTTTTAAGATTTCCCTAGGATTCTTTGCTGTGAATTGGAACTTAGGATACCATTGACAAAAATCAGTGTGCAATCCTTGCTTATAGCTGATACAAGTTTCTACTTTTTTTGTGCTGGCACGTAATTAAAGTGTTTGTGTATTTATTTCATTCCCTGGGTACCTACAGTTCACCTTCTTTAGTGGTCAACACCATCTACCCTGAAGTGTTTCCAGCAGGTGGAGTACTGGTTTTTTCTGATTTGTTTTGATGTACCTTGACTTCTGGTGGCACCAAAACATGAAGTACCTCTTGCTCTGCTTGTCTTTAAGATTAGCTTAATTGTCAGGATGGTTTCATTTAGGGCCAGCTAGACTGCAACCCTCTGCCGCCCTCTTTCTTAGATTCATTGCTTACACAATTAGTGGTATTACCAGAGCCAATCGGGCCACCATTTCAGTGTTTCTGCCAGCCCTTCCTAGTTTCTGTAGTTATCCCAGGTCACAGAGAATCCCCACTTTGTGCTATCTGGGCTGTCATTCCTTTATTTTGCCTCCTCCTCTAATGGATTTGAGGGGATGGTTATTATTGTTACATCTCTCTTTTATTTCTCACTTGAGAAAATAATGACCTGGGTCATCAAACAAAGTGATTTCTGTTTTTCCATCTCAAAAAGAATCTTTTCTGATTTTGACATTTTCTTGGGAAATGCATTGTTGGAGGAGTGCCTTTAAGATGGCATATTTGCTCTTTCAAAATCAAGGTTTTTTAAAAAAATAATCTTGGTATAATTTCTTCTCCACAACATTTCAGAAATTGTGTAATAGTAGATTACTGTTTGCAGAATCCTACCTGTTCCCTTCTTGTACCTTCATCAAGGATGGCCTATAAACCATCTATAAATACTATTTTTACTATTGATACTTAAACATGAGATCTTTATCCATTGACCTGTGGTGACTAAACTTACTAGTGGAGGAATGAATTGTCTCGATTATTATTTTTATAAATGAACCCAGAGAAAAGGGAAGTTGTAGCTAAAGGATGGATCACAAATTCTCTTTTAAATGACAAATAAAGGAATTAGTAGGATTAGTTCTACTGTGTATCCAAAGTTAATAACAGACATCATTTTGTGGAGCATTTGGCCATCTTATATTACAGTGCTAATTATAAGTATTTGCTAAAAGACCACCATAAAAATAATTATAGCCCATGTGGGGGGGGGGGGTCAGAGTCAAGGTGGCAGTGTAGAAGCAGGAGAACTCTGCAGCTCCCACCATAACTACATCAAATACCTATAAAATATGACTCTAAACAAATTTTAGAGTTCCAGAACCCACAAAATTACCAAAAAAAACCCACATTTGCCACTGGGGACAGCCCAGCAGGCAGGATGGGAAGGGCTCATAGCAGAGTGCTGGGACTCCAGCCCAGTGTGGCCCTACCTGGCCTGGCCTGAAACTGCGGCTTAGCCCCAGGGCAGTCAGGACGAGCCATAGCTTGAGCACTCTGGAGAGTGGATCACCAGAATCTGTGGCAGTTTCCAGAATTGTCAAGCCATAAGAAACAAGGACAAAGTGAAAAGTCAGTGTAACTCAGCTAAATTTGGGGGAGAAAGCAGTCTAGCCATCTGCCCCCAGGGCAAGAGAGCCTCAAAAGCAGTGGCCCTGCAGCTGCCTCCACGTGGTTGCTTCAGTGCTCATGGCCTGCAGATTGCAGAGGACCAAGTGATCATTCAGAGGCTAAGTGCTCTTGCCTTAACCCTCCTAGATCAGGATTGTGGTCTTGAGTGGTGGTCCTAAGGTGCGTTTTCAGTGAGCCAAAGCTGGTGGGGGCTGCAGAGACTGTGCCTCTTAATAGTTCCAGCACCTGTGAAACTATTTACATGCCAACATGGAAAAACTATAATTGTAACTTATGACATTTTTCTCACTA